>MU187496.1:0-18061 GCA_016904865.1 Pissodes strobi | reverse complement strand
CAAAATTTTGTTGAACCTGATTTTGCTTTCTTGGCTTCTGATGCATCTACTTCTAGCTTATATAGTGATCATCCACCGCCCATCGATGTAGTTGGATTACCAGCAGCACGAGCACCAGTAGAACAACCATCTTTTCCTAGACGTCCAGTTACTTGTTGGAACTGCAACCAGACAGGCCATTTAAATCGGCAATGCCCTAGCAGTAAGAAGATCCATTGCTATCGTTGTGGTACTCCATATGTGACTACTAGAAATTGTCCAAAGTGTTCCGGTTCGGGAAACGGTGTTCGGGAGAGTCGTTAGGTCGGCAGACCTCTCCTGTTATTTCCACTCCACCGACCAATGACATTAATTTTCCTAATAAGAATTTTTTGGACTTTATTATTGCACATGCGCACGGCGACGAGCGCCCATATTTGGAAATATCTGTTTTGGGTCACCCTATTTTAGGCTTACTAGATTCCGGAGCTACTCGGACTATTGTTGGTCAACCTGGTTTAGAAATTTTGCAGGGATTAGGTTTAAAACTTATTAAAAATCAGACCACATGTACCGTTGCTAATGGCCAGACTTGTTCAAGTATAGGTTATTTTCAGACACCTGTAACCTTGTTAGATAGGACACGTATAATAGACATTTTAGTACTTCCAGAGTTAGCTCATAGATTTATTTTAGGTATCGATTTTTGGAAAGCCATGGACATTGTACCTGATCTGAGACAGAATGTTTGGCATTTTTCAGATAAATTTCCTGAAATCTGTAGTATTGTGGATGGTGATTCTTTGTCTGTTTCTGAAAGATCCGCTCTTGATTCGCTGGTAAAGGAGAAATTTTCTTTAATGGGTACTGGTCTTGGTTACTGTAAAGTAGCTGAGCATGTAATCGAATTAGAACCTGGATCAAGACCTATTAAACAGCGTTATTACCCTGTCTCTCCGTTCAAGCAGGCGATTATAGATAAGGAAATAGATGAAATGTTAAGGCTAGGTGTAATAGAACCATCGAAAAGTCCTTGGTCTAGTCCTGTATGTTTAGTACGCAAGAAAGACAATGATTATCGCTTTTGCATCGATTTTAGAAAGGTCAATTCTATTACTAAAAAGGACAGCTTTCCCATTCCCTATATTTCAGCCATTTTAGACCGTCTCCGCCACGCACGTTATATCAGCTCTATTGATATAAAATCAGCATTCTGGCAGGTACCTCTTGATGAGTCTTCTCGTGAGATTACAGCATTCACTGTTCCAGGTCGAAACCTCTTCCATTTTCTGCGCATGCCTTTCGGTTTAACCAACGCGCCTGCTACCTGGCAACGTATTATCGATCGTGTCTTAGGTGTTGACTTAGAAAACAACGTCATGGTCTATTTAGACGACATCATTATTATTTCCAAGACTTTTACAGACCATTTGAGGATATTGGGTCTTGTGTTTGATCGTTTAGAAGAAGCCGGACTAAAGGTTTCTCAAGAGAAATGTCACTTTTGCAAACCCCAGCTAAAATATCTTGGTTATGTTGTGGATTCTAAAGGATTGAGGCCCGATCCAGAAAAAGTGCAGGCTATTATTAATATATCACCACCAAAGAATGTGACTGAGATCCGACGTTTTATTGGGACCGCTTCCTGGTACAGACGATTCGTTCCTAACTTTTCCTCTGTTATTGCCCCTATTACTCGGCTTACCAAAAAGAACATAAAATGGGAATGGACTCCAGATTGTCAGGAATCTTTTAAATCAATTAAAGAAGCTCTTGTTACCGCTCCAGTCTTGTCCTGTCCTGATTTTAATCGCATGTTTACCCTTCAAACTGACGCTTCTTCTTATGGCTTAGGCGCTGTTCTAACCCAGCAATTCGATGATGGGGAAAAGGTAATTGCTTATCTTTCACGTTCCCTTACTAGGCAGGAAATGAAGTTGACAGTTACGGAAAAGGAGTGTCTTGCAGTGATTTGGAGTGTGGAAAAACTTAGGCATTATTTAGAGGGAGTTCATTTCAAGGTAATCACAGACCATCATTCACTATTGTGGTTACATAATTTAAAGGATCCGCAGGGTCGACTTGGTCGTTGGGCACTTCGTTTACAACCTTACGATTTTCAACTAATTCATCGAAAAGGCAAAGAACATATAGTGCCAGATTTTCTGTCTAGGTCCGTACCAGTTTTGACAGAAGATATCGCAGCCGTGGAGGATTCGTTACCTTCTTACTCCAACACTTCTGATAAGTGGTATGTCGATATGTTGAAAAAGCTGGAAGAACAGCCAGATAAATTTCCTTGTTGGAGAGTTGAAAATGGTAATCTTTTTAAATTTGTTAAGACCACAAGTCCCAACTTCCCTGATCAGTCCAGTTCTTGGAAAATAGTTTTGCCGAAAGATCGTCGAAAAGAAGTCCTGGTTCGCTGTCATAATCTTCCAACTTCAGGTCATGTTGGAATTTTTAAAACATTTTGGAAAATAGCTGAACGTTACTATTGGCCTAAGATGAGAGCAGATGTTGCTAAGTATGTCCGATCTTGTCATATTTGTGCTCAAAATAAGGTGGAGCAAAAAGCACCAGCAGGTTTAATGGGTAATCGACCCGATATTCGAGAACCTTGGCAGTCCATCAGTCTAGATTTTGTAGGACCATTACCTCGTTCAAAACAGGGCAATACTCACATCTTGGTAGTTACCGACTACTTCAGTAAATATGTCGTTCTCTTTCCTTGCCGTTCTGCTACAGCGAAAACGTTAGTCAAACATATAGAACAGGGCATTTTCTTGGTTTATGGGGCTCCACAGTATCTAACTTCTGATAATGGTACTCAGATGAAATCAAAAGAATTCCAATCTCTTTGTGACAAGTATAAGGTCAAAATTTTCTATACTGCATCTTATTATCCTCGTGCTGATCATACTGAACGTGTCAATAGAGTCGTCAAAAGCATGTTGCGATCTTAGGTCAACCAAAACGATCATCGAACTTGGGAAGATAATCTTCCATCTATTGGTTGTGCTATTCGAACATCACGTCACGAAACTACTGGTTATACTCCCTATCTAGTGAACTTTGGGCGGGAACATAAACTTTTTGGGCAAGATTATACCGAAGGCATTCCATCGGCCGAGATGGACAGTCAAAATTACATTCGAAAACGAATCGAAACTTTTAAACAGCTCTCTGAGAAAATTCATAAGAAAATTGGGTCGGCACAGTCAAGAAATCGACACCAATACAATCTTCGAAGACGTCCGGTCAATTTTGTTTCTGGTCAAGAGGTATGGCGTAAAAATAAAGTGCTCTCTAACGCCGCCAATTATTTTAGCTCAAAATTGGCTCCTGAGTTCCTAGGTCCATTTAAGATCAAGAAGAAAACCGGTACGTGTACGTACGAACTCCAGGATGAACACGGTACTAGCAAGGGTATTTGGCATGTTCAAGACTTGAAACCGGTGTACATCGATTCCGGTTCTGATGGTCCATCTAACTGATTCAAACAAAATTAATGAGCAATTCGTATTTCTATTCCTTGAATTAAAATTTTCTTAAATAATGGTTATTTTTAATATTCTGTATTTACTTTGATTTATTTGTGATATTAATTTTTTTCTTTCTGTCAATTTCTTATATCCACATTATAAGCTATCTTAAGAATTAATTCTTATCCGTATGCATTTTGCTTGGACATTACCCTGAATTGTGACCTTACTCGATTGTGACAAATTTCTCGAAATTGACTGTTTTCCTAATTGTGACCATTTTCCCGGATTTGACGAATATCCCGGATTTGACACACCTGGCTATGACTTCCCCGAATTTGACTATCCTCATGATTATGACAACCTCCCGAATTTGACCCCGAATTGTGACTATTGTATCTGATATTGTTTTTTTGTGGGTAGCTGCAAACTGATATACTGTGGGTATGAGCTTTGATTAGCTATGTATTCTTGAATTTATTTCGTTACCTTGATTTTGATTCTGTTGTTTGATTTTAGTGTTTACTTTTATTAGTTGATTTACTTACCTTGTTACCTATTTGATTTGATTGATTATCTATCTTTGAATTTAATTCGTTACCTTAACTTTGTTGTCTGATTTGATTATTGCCTTTATTAGTTGATTTACTTACCTTGATAGTTACTTGCTTTGAATTTTGGTTATCTATTTTTGAATTTATTTCGTTACCTTTATCTTATTATCTGATTTTGATGATTGCTTTTTCGTTGATTTGCTTATCTTTCTTTTGACTTTGTTTTTTTTTGGGCCTAAGTAGACTAACCTTCGGGTTTTTCAGTTATGCTGGCTTTTCCTGCTTAGACCATTACCTTTGAGTTTTTTTTTATACTTGAGCAATGTAACTTGTGTTACTTCAGATGTATCTGGATTTACTGCTCAGCGTATTAATCACTTTTCGGTCTAGAACTTTGTGACTTAACGGTTACATTACCATTTATTTGGGATATTACCTGGACTTGTTTTTTTTCCTTTGCTCTGCAGTCGGGGCAATAGATTTGTTGTAGGTAGCTGGCTTGGCACGAAACTTGATGGTTGCCTACATCAAATTGGTAAAGACTTTCTTCTGCACAGAGATACTGGTTGTGGTAAAAGCCCACAGAGTGCTGTAGTCACGCTGACCTTCCGTCGCTTACTACTGTTGTTCGCTAGAGCAGCCTTGAGAAAGCTGTTCTGCATTCACCGTTATCCTTCTCAGTTACTTGTAATTGTAAGTAACTTACCTTGTCTTTCATTTTCTCTACTTACTTTATTACTTAGCTTTGTCGATTTTCCGACCTTTCTTGATTCTCTTTGCTCTGCATTATCTTATTATGTACCTTTTGTCTTTAATTTTCTCGTTACTTAACTTTATCTATTTTGCTATTTTCCTGATTGTTTGTCCATCTATCTTTACTTATTTAATTTAATTTTTATTGATTTTTATTATTTAAAATTTAATGGTTCAATCTATCCGGTGGTTATTTTAATGAATTAGCTTCTGTCATTGCCCTGAGTATCCCATCGCTGACCGTGGCATAGTGTTTGGGGTGACGTATGCCTGTTATGTTGAATATAGGTTTATATGTTGAATATAGGTTTATATTCTATTATTACTTAGTTCTGGTTGGTTCAATTTATTTTTGGCTTCTGGAAATTGTTCCAGTTATGTTATTATATATATTAATTACTTAATTTTCTTATTAGTTTTTTTTAAAAAAAAAAGAGGCTTAATGTACTAATTTAATTTGGAAATTGGTGACATTTAAATTAGCTGGTGGTCAGTAATGTTTTGGCTTATCAATTTTTTTTTTATGCGATACCTTTGAAGTTACTTTAATTTGCTATAGGTTAGCTGTAGGGTACACCCGTACGTCACATAAGTGCTTTGAATTACCTATCTCAATTAATTTATTATCGTCGGTTAACTTCCTCTAAGTTTCCCTCCTTTTGAAGGAGAGGGGGAGTTGTAACAGTTCGATTTTGCCAATTTTAAAATTTCATTTATATGCCGCATTTAGGGAAAAACCCATGCTGTATTTTGCCCTCATCGGTTTATTAATTCTGAATTTAATAATTCGCTTGAAATTGCCTCTTTTCTCAATGTAAAATTACCTATATTTTAAGTATAGATTAGCTATATATTCGTATTAGTTTTTAGAATCGATTGTGATTATCTATTTTAGTTGATAAGCGATGTATGTACCTTATTATTAAGTCAACTTGGCTTGATTTGCATTATATTATCGTAAATAGCCAGCGAAGCGATTTATATTTTTAAAGAATTCAGTTAGCCTGCAAATACGTTGCATTTGACTTATTGGACCATAATTTAATTTCAGTTTGAATATTCTATTACCTTTTGAGAACCCTAAGTTGATGTTCCGGAGATCGTTGTTGGACCTCTGCTTTAAATATATTTCTCGTTCGGTACAGCGGACCAGTTTTTTTGTAAGGTTTTTGCGAAATAATAGGAATGGGCTAGGTATCGCGCGTTTTTCATTCTCGGTTTAGATTTTTGAAGGTTTATTATTTCTGTCAGAGCATTTCCTAGCCTTTCTGGAAGAATGTAATTTTAGCTCACTACTCGTGGCTTCCGCCGTCATTTATCACCATAATAAGCGAGAATTAAGGCGTTTATTTTCTTAGAATTATTCCTTGTATCGAATCACTCGTGAAGTTTTCAGCCCATTACTACTTGTTTCGCAGTATTTAATTTAAGGCAAATTGACGGACGACGGAAGGAGGTCTTTTCTAGTTTTGTTCGCCTGGGGAACGTTTGCCAGGATAGCGAGAAACTGCACGTTTTGCGTATTGTGAAATAATACAACCCTTTTGAGGGGATTTACCGTGCGTTTCTGTTTGTGTTTTGACACGACTGATTATTCGGGCTCTACAAGCTGTACTAGCGGCTTCCACGTTCGTCCCATAAGACCGAGACCGTCGAATCTCCTCTAATATACCCTCAAGTCCGAATCTGAGGGTTCTTCTGCTGGGCCAGAGATTATTTGAAGGACTGCAATTTTCTTCTACTGGGCAGAAATTTACTTGATCAACCAATTTCTTGTGCTGGGCTAGAACTTCTTTTGCTAGGCCAGAACTTCTTCTGCGGGGTTAGAACTTCTTCTGCTGGGTCAGAACTTCTCCTGCTGGGCCAGAACTTCTGTTAAAGAACTGCTGTGGTTCCCGCACTAGAGGCCATCGACAGAGTTCGACGACGGGATTTGGGTATATGTTTTATGTTTCATTGTGTCTTATGTTTAATCTTCGCTTACTTTTATTGATATAAATCACACATTGAATTGAGGTAGCTCATTGATTTTAATTAATTTAATTTACATTTTTCAAATTGCTTTGATTTGTTTTCTCATTTTAAAAGATAAGTGCGGGCTGGATAACTTCATTATTTTCATTAATTTTTCATTTCATTAATTAGTCGGCAGATATAACTGCTCTGAATGTTATCTTTTTATCATATGAATCAAGCTAACCATATTTTTAATCTGATGTGGTGCTTTCATTAACTTCTCAAGTTTTTTTTGATCTAATCATTGTGTCCGCTCATTGCGGCATATTATCACCATCAGTGCAGCTATTAGCGCACGCATATCTAGTTGTAAGAAGCTTAGTCTGCGCCAAGTGATCACTTTGATAAGTAGTTTAGTGCATTTAGTGATAAGGCATATAGAACTGAGGTTTTCCAACTGAATTGGTCTCTGTACGTACAATCTTCATATTGTACTCAGTTTATTTTATTAATTACTTCAAGTCATTTAACATTCTTTTGTCTACTCAACCACATTTTTTTTTTAATATAACCATTTTTAATATAACCATTTTCTTTAGATAGATTGTTGCTGTGTTTGAAAAAAAAAAGAATTTAGTAGCAAATATACTGTCCATTAAATTTTTAGATTGTGTTTTCTTAAGTTGGTTGATAATTATTCTCTTTTTTGTGATAGTTCGAAATTAGGAACCGGTTAATTTTATGAGCGAATCTAGCCACTCGGTACAACACCTGCCGAGCTTTTTCCGTTTAGCTGGCTAGAACGGGTGGCGCTCAAACGACCCCACGACAGGGGCCGGGCTTTGTAACGCGACTCTCCGGGGCTAGGTTCAATTTTCTTTTAATTAATTGGGAAAAAAATTTTGGGGTTTAATCTTTAAAAAAAACGTGTTGCACAAGAAAGTTTAATAATATAATAATTAAATATAGGTTAGGAAAGAAAGAGTTTAAATTATAATATATTATCTGAACCCAGTCAACTTACCCATATAGGATCAGGATGATCTGCTAACTCTTTGATTTGTTGGTTAATGACTTCTTTATCTTTTTCATATGATCTTTCCAAGAATACAAATTCAGCGAATTTCCATCCCCATCCTAAGACAGGAAGATACTGGATTGCTTTTTTCGCATATGCCTTACAGTTCTAAAAATGTAATTTTATATGTAGGATTATTAATGTGCAACCTATGGACTTATAAAACCTAACCTGATTGTATGTAATTGCGGTAACGTAGGTACCTAAACATTGTATTAAGTTCAAATAATTGTTGGCGCTATTATGATTTCTTACGTTCATTTAAAACGCGTACCAATGATTATAACCTTTGTTTTAAATTAAATATTCGATAAAATATAGACAAACTGTTGCTTTGTTAATGTTCAAAATACTCTACTAGATAAAGAATGACATGGATATGCCCAGTGGAATAATTACATGTATTCCGATCCATTTGGAAAAATCGTGCATATCATTTGCGTTGTATAAGACTAATTTCCATATTTTTCTAGACGAATACTTATATGCGTAACATCGAAGCATATTCATATTAAATATGAACCATTGCATAAATTTTTATCACTTCTTAAACAGAATAATGAGTTAAACATCCTTCTTGTTCTCCGGCAATCATGTCTCTAGGTGATTCCCATCATAAAATATTGGTTCTCGGCTTGTTTGAACAGACACTGATTCTGTTCTGTAGCCATGAATAGCAAAATTGCTTATTGGTTGGTAATTTCAACGCGAGGTCGACAATGTTGGGTTCACCTTCTATCGATAGATGGATGAAATCTTGAGGAATGGACCGCAGGGCAAGATTTGATCCCTTTGAGTATCGGGGATACTCCCACTTTTCATAGATATGCGAGTGCGTTGCATATTGACGTTACTTTTATTGCAAATTGGAAGCTGCATAAGTAGTCGCTTTAAGACCCGGACATTATCTGAAGATGAAAAACTATCCGACCACAATTCTATTTCATTCGAAATGAAATATAAAGATATCAAGAAGCCAACAGAAAACAAAAACTTAGAAAATAGACGGTGGAATAAAAGACTTTGTGACGAGAATAAAAGAAAATATATGAGAAAACACGGAGGCTTTAAACCAAACTACTTACAAACAGGTATTCCGAAATAGGTATATCTACCCGGGGAAAAGAAAGCCACAATAGGGAAAATAAGAAAATGTTGTCTTCACAAAAAATGCCTAACTCGTGCTAATAAATCGGCCACAAGGACTGCGTCAGAAGTAGATCTAGCACGAACTAAATATAACGATCAAAGGAGATGCCGCACCAAAGGCTATACAGAACGCAAAAAAGATGTGCTTAGCAGAAAGTCATTGACGAAGTATAATTCGACATATGGGGAAGAGGTTTTAAGATCGTGACAACATTTTGATTTCGTAGGCCGAGAAATTATTCCCCGATGACGCTGGCCTACTTTTGTGGTCGCCAAAAGTATCTCATGATGGTGCAAGTAAGTTCAAACCAAAAAAGCAGCGATATGGATAGAAGTTGGGGCTTTTCGGCGTCACAGTTCCGATTCAAAAAGGGCAGCTCAGCTGTTGACGCTATATCGAAGGTATAGCCAACGTAGCTTAGCTTGGGCTAACGCGTTTAACTTAGCACCATAGACCGAGATGGTAGAATGCCTCGAAAAAAACCTCACCCTACCTTCGTGCGTGGTCTCATGCTACCTCCCAGAACGGGATCATCTAATTGGAGACGGCTTCATTATGAAGTACCGCAGGGCTCTGTGCTTGGACCTGCACCATGGAATGACGCTTACACGGGAAACAATGAGGATTAAGACCAGACATGATGTATTGGACATACAAAATGGTGGTAAAACCTATCCTAACATACGCCTCTCTGATGTGGTGTTCCAAGACACAACAGAAAAGCACGATTTCACAACTGGGCAAGGTACAAAGACTTGCCTGTCTAGGAATGACGGGGGCAATGCGGACCACTCCAACTGCGGCCATGGATACCCTCCTGGACCTCCCGCCTTTACACTTTGTGATAAGGGGGGAGGCCAGGCTGGAGGCACATATACGGCAGCAAACAATCACCGTTACTAGAAGGACGGGACAGATGGCAATCGCTGATCTTGTGGGGGGAGATGTTTTAAACATGAAAACGGACCACATGCAAAAGCGATACTGTCTTAATAGATCATTCGAGGTGAACTTCCCAAGTAGAATCGAATGGGAAAATGGACTAACAGCTATCAGAAGGCAGGACCAAACCTGGTTCACAGAAGGGTCAAAAACTGCAACTGGTACTGGATCAGAAGTCTATTCTGCTAGTCAAAGTCAGAGCAAATACTATGCACTGGGTATGTATGCTTCTGTTTTCCAAGCAGAGGTATACGCCATACTTCAGTGCGCCATAGAGAATAATAGGAGGGCCACAAACAATCGGCGGATCCTAATATTGTCGGACAGTTAGGCGGCACTAAGAGCTCTACTGAGCCAAGAAGTGTCATCAAGACTGGTGTGGGAATGTCTTGAAGAACTACAAACTCTGGCAGACCGGACTACGGTAAGATTAATCTGGGTGCCAGGACACAGAGGGATCGAAGGCAATGAGAAAGCTGATGAACTCACCAGGAGAGGATCAGAAACAAAACGAATCGGCCCAGAACCGGCTCTGGGAATACCAAAAAGTATGACCCGGAGCCACATCAAAGACTGGGTGCGAGAAGAACAGCGACGTCACTGGGCAGAAATCCCCAGGCAAAACCATGGAAAGGAATTTATTGGCCTACCATGTAAAAAAAAGAACCGGAAAAGTGCTACTCATGAGCAGAGATCGGTTACGAATCATAACCGGTCTTTTGACCGGTCATGCACCCCTAAAGGTACATAGCACAATAAGCCTCTACAGGCTGCAGTGCTATATGGGAACGTATGTCGTACAGGCCTAAGGGAAAAAAATGGAATGTCTAGTCTAATGACGTCTTGAATCTCATAATGCCTAGCGCTGGGTACATCTGACCACTTATGCTGATAACCTTGCTGCCATAGCGACGGGACAGACTAGAGAACAGGTGGTAGCAGAAGCGAATCTCACAATTCAGAGAAAAGCCGACTGGATGCAGCTGAAGAGGCTAGACCTGGTCCCAAAAAACGGAAGCTGTGCTGTTAACTACCAAGAGGACTGAACTTGTAAGACATTACTGAGTCAAAAATTGTATCTTGGAGTTCTCCTAGCAACGGGAGCGTCTATGAAGTACAGAAGTGACCTGTAGACGTGCGAAAAAATCGGTAAAAAATCTATGCAGAATGATGCCAAAACACAGTGGCCTAAATAAACGTCGACTTCTGAGTTCTGTTGTGCATTCTATAAAGTTGAATACTGCACCTATTTGGTATGGAATTATCTGATACAGAAAATACCTCGATATATGTGAAAGGGTACAACGGAGGTATGTCATTCGAATATGCAGAGCTTTTCGCCCTGATTCTACTGGTGCGATTTTGGTAATTGCAAAAGTAATACCTATCGAGTTACAAGCAGAATAGGGAGCCCGAACGAAAGGAAAAAGCAAGGGGATCAAAAGAATCGAAAAGGAAAGAACTATAAGAAAATGGCAAGAAGGGTGGGTCCTACTGAAAGCGAAGGTATAATGGACTAAACGGTTATACCAGACCTGAGAGCCCGGTACGAATGCAAGCATGGGGAGGTGGATTACTACCTAAATACATTGATACGTCAGTTCTATAGCCTAACAAAATTCGCCCAAAGGCAAGAAGAAATAAAAAACGCCCTTAAACAAGTTGGCTACTATGGAAACAATATTAGGAAAGCAATCAACCAACAAAAACAAACAAGGGAGAAACCAGAACCTAAAAGCAATACTTTCATATATATAGAGGGGGTCACAGATAGTGTCGGCAGCATCAGACAAGCCATTTTCCAAGCCAGAAAGAGAACCTTAGTCCAAATTCGGAAACACAAAGGACAAAGTAAATTTAGAAAATAAGTGTATAGCATACCTTGCCCAAAATCATATATAGAGCAGACAAACAAACGAATTTTAAATAGAATCTAGGAGCATCAGGACAGCTTCAGAAAGCAGCAGACTGCATCGGCGATCTATCAACACCACTTATTAACAGAACACACCATTGATTTCAACAGCGCCAGACAAGTAGAAATAGTAAACCACTACGAAAATAACAGGCAGCTCAATGAGCGAGCTGACGCTTTCAACATCTCAAGAATCAAGAACATCATCTCGGCTTCATCGAACAAAGAATATCTATAAACGTTAAAATAGTTTTTTTTTTGCCTACAGACCCCAAATTTACTATTCAGAAAACTTTTAAGTACAAACAATTTTTCTTAATAATTTTGCTGGTCACTGTAGAAGCAAAGATTACTGAGTTTTAAGTGAAAACCATTTCAACATACATACAAAAAATCGAGTTTGTACTAATTTCCACTATATTACTACCTGTAGCAATTGTTTCATCATAAAGTGACTTCTTCTGACGGAAGGAATTTACAAACTGAATTACATCTACCATCAATCAAACTTGTTACCTATTGTATATTATATTAACGCGGGTAATGTATGTATACTCAGAAATATTAGATACCTATATTATTACATCTGACTATTTGATATCTATCGGACAAGTAAGATTTGAAAAATGATAAAACTGTTCCATCAATTCCCATTTTTTCCAATTTTAGCAAGAGCTATTTTCTACATACTATTTCAAATGCTCGCTTTATGTCTAAAACACATTCCCAATGGTCCCACCACCATCTTTCACATGCTTTCAACCCATACTTTCTGCAAATTCATCTCAATAATATTCTTTTTAATAGACAAACTTTTAAACATTTCTAAAACTCTTTTTTTGTATAGTTTTCATGAAAATATTTATCATTATCGTACATATAATATTGAATTTTGGCTTTTGGATCGTTTGATCAAGGTGCTCTTTCATTGTCTAGAATAATAACTCGCGTTATCAATAACAATAACACTATTTGGCGAAATATTAGGCAATAATTTAGCTCTAAACCAAATAGCTCCTCTGTTGTGTTGTCATGCTAGTCAACACAAGAGTCTCTAATGTTTTTGGATGAGCGACAAAGCATTCCGCACAATCTAATCTATCTGTTCATTCTTACTCACTTATCTATTTTAAGTGTATAGTTACATTCTTAGTGTAATAATATGTACTTATATAATTAATTCTATCACTTTACCCAGAAATAGATCTACATTTAGAAATAGAAAGGACAACAATCTTCGTATCAACAACGAAAGTCAATACATATATCACCCTAATCAGGCATGTATGCTTGATTTTTAATGTAAAGGTCAAACATATTGTCACCAGTCAATTTATCATAACTGAGATAATAATATAACCAGATTCCTAATAAAAAAAGTGATTTTTAACAAAAATAATAAAATTATAGGTTCACAATTTTTGTTCTCTCTTTTTGTATCAGACCTAAATGATTGCTACAATTTTGGAGCTGACCGAACGAACCAGTATATTCTCAAATATGGCTTAATTTAAAGTACCTCTACTCCACCAAATTAAAATTGATAGAGATATTCTTTTCGGCTTTTAAAAAAGTAATTCTTCTGGAATAATTCAGTGATAGAGAATTCCCAATTTTTATTCCGAGGGCAATTATGCGGGGGTTTAAATGAGGCAAAAAACATGTATAAAACAAAACTGAAACCGTACACTTAGTTATTATTGCCCATTTCTTTTGTTTACGCGTCAAGGTATAAAAGGGTAGTCGCCGAGTCTATAATTAGTTAGCTGCTACAAATAGAAAATAACTTTAAATACAAAAGTTTCTTTGTTTAAAACGTGCATACCGTAAAAATATTTTCAACTGTACGGGGGGGTCCCAAAAATTTGTTTATGTAGGGAATTTATATGTTTTTTGGATCACTCTTGATATTATTGATTTTTCAACTGTCTAGGTAAATCTAAACATATTTTATGTAGCATACCATATACCTATATTCAATTGTTTTAGAAATACAGACGTTTCAAAATTGGCATTTTGTAGTGTTTGAGAGGCTCCAGAATCTAAACGGTATGACTTGGAAGAAAACTGTAGGAAATTTCCTATCTTAGTTTTTAAAAATCTATCTACTGACGTCAACTTCCTTTCGCCAGAAGTATTTTTTCCGGTTTTCGCCGACCTCTATTAAAAAGTGCTTACACTATCTAATTGACTAGAACTTTTAATAGAATTATGTTACAAAAATCTAATAAGCAAATTTAAACATGCTTTCCTCAATTTTCAACACATTTTTCATACTTCTCTAACTCCGTATGGGTAACTCTTCTTAACGTATTTCTGCTGATGTTCGTTAAAACATCTTGTACCCTTGTTGTCTTCCAATTCCTGGCGATTTTCAGGAGGATAAAATCCATACACCTCATTTTAATAATTTGCTGAAGCTGGTTAGCGGAGCGCGCGTTGAGTGCAAAAAGTCTATTTCGGTATTGTGGATAAAACTGTGTTGTAGTACAGTTTGCTGAAGGTTCCAAACGACAACTTATACGTAACAAATGCTATTTTTAAAGGTACCTATAACGCCACACCACACATTAAACCTAAATCTTGTTTGTAGACGCCTTTCGTCTAAATTATTTGGATTTTCTGTATCCCAGCAATGATGATTATGCTTATTAAACCCTCCACAATTCGTAAACCGTGTTTCTTCTGGCCAAACAACTTTGGATTGAAAGTTAGGTATTTCTTGGCATTTCCTTTTAAACCATTCACTAAGTCTAATTCTTCTAATAAAATTATCTCCGTGACCCTGTAAAATACGAGGTTTGTGAGGATAAAAACGATGTTGCTTTAGAACTCGAGGCACCGTTGCATAGTCCGTAAACTGATATAAGCCACTTCCGGTAGAGAAGGCAGTCTTTTCCTTAGCTTGTTCGTCCATGCCTACTTGCCAGTAGCCGCTCTATAAATCGAGTGTTGAAAACCAGTAAGAACCTGCTAGTGTCGTCAATTCTCGAAAGTAGATAGCTGTCCTTCTTGGTGACCTCAGTGAACCTTCTATAGTCCACGCATAATCTGGTAGTCCCATCCTTCTTGGTGACTAAAACAACAGAAGGTGTTCATGGGCTTGATGACTCTTCAATAATTCCATCGTCAAGCATTTTGTCACTAAATGTGGTAACCTCTTGCTGCTTCGTCACTGATAACCTCCGAGGATGCCGCCATATGGAGTAAACACTTCCAGTGTCGATTTTATGTTTTATGATGTTCGTTCATCCAGTATCGCTATTTTCCTTTCAAAGGCTGTCCTCTGCTATTTGATAAATTGTGTAGCTTTCTTTAATTCTTCGGAAGACAGATGGTGCCACGACTTCTGAAAATGTTCCAGACCTTCGCAACTGATTACCCACTGCACCGGCTCGCAAGTGGCTACTCCAACTCTTTTAACGATTTTGATGGAATTGGATGAAATATTTGCTATCCTTCTCGGTATTTTGCCGTCTATTTCGACTAGTACTTTACCTACAACTGGTTTGGAAAGCAAATCATAGTGTGGTGTAAATCCGATGCAGCCTCCAAAATCCTTTTTATAAATTCCCAAAAATGATCTGCTCAGTATTTCCGATTATTCTGACAATAAAGCTTCGCATTCTGAAGAATCCGTTTGTATCCGTTTATAAATCGGATCCGTTCGGCTAATTAATTAAAACATATATTTAAACAAAATATTTCGGCGGGCCGATCTGGTCACAGTCACAGTCTTAATTAATTAGCCGAACGGATCCGATTTACAAACGAATTCTAAGAATTCGAAGCTTAATGCCGCCACTACTTTAGCCGGCGTGTCATCTTCTGTTTTGGTAAGGATGAATGAATGAATGCCAAACTTCAGAAAGCTAAGTTTGTTGTCAAAAGAGAATCTATGTTGACCGATGAATGAATGCCAAACTTCAGAAGGCTAAGTTTGTTGTCAAAATAAATTCGTCTTCTATGTCGGCTACTAACACTGTGTGGTATAACTTAATTCTTCCAAGTTGAAGTTCAATATCCGTTTCTCCAAGTACTTCGGCTGTCTGACCGGTCACCGTAGGTAAAGCTACATTCTTCGATATGGGTAGGACTTCTACTCTATTTACTCTGTTGGACCTTACCAAAGATACCGCCACACCGTTGATCTTACCCTTAATAGTTGGACTGCCGGTGGTTTTTCCTAGGCCTTTCATGGAGACGATCCTGGAGGCTTTATTTTATTTGTGCCCCCGAAGCAAGGGGGCGGAGGGCCAGGCATGAAGTGTTCAAATATTTGAAGACGAAACGTAACGGGGGTATTTATAAATGTTAGATATATTACAGTGGCTCTATGGCAGAACCTTATGCGTCTGCAGTTTACGTATATGCGATCCGCAATGTTGACTAATTGAAGTTTTCCTGATTTGACTTTCAGCTCCTAGCGTCTGGATTGAGATCTAGACCGTAGTTGTACTCGATAGTCTCTTTTGAAGTGGCCAGTCCTGCCACATCTATAGTACTGATTCTTCTTTTAGTGGCTCCCGAAATCTCCTCGTGGCCTGAAGAACTTCGATTAATTCCTTCAAAATTTCGACCATCACAGTAAGCTCACAGCTGTTCGTCGGTTTTTCTTCCTGGATGGATACGGACCTGATTTTTGGCTTAGAGATATTACAGGCCGCCTCGATTTCTAGGGCTCTACGCAGATATTCACTGCTGTTATCAAATTTAGCTAAACGCAGCATCTTCTGATACCACCCACGAAATATTGGACAGCAAGTTCCTCTTGCAATTATTGTTTCTCCTGGATAGGCTAATCGAATGAGACGTCTAACATCTGCCAGGGCAGCTACAAGTATGTCGTATTTCCCCTGTTGGCTGACCAACTGGCTGTAGTGGTTCCAGGGCAGATCGACGAAGCGCTACTACTAGTGATGTAGCCATTTCTTCGTTATTCCAACCGTTGGCAATAGCAGTGGCTCCAAACTGTCTTTTGTACATTGTCCAGCATGTTTGACCGCTATACGTTGGAGGTTTGATATTTTGTTCTGTTGCGAATACCCTCTCGGTGAGCCCTCGAATTTTTAGTCTGGTAACTTCTGTTTGTAGATTCCTCATTTCGTTCTATACGCTTCCTACTTTTTGTCCATTTCCAACTTCTTTTTGTAATTTCCAACTTCTTTCTGTAAGTATATTGTCTTGTCCTTTTTCAAACTTTTTCCTTGTTTGCCTACAATTACATCCAACATCCATTTCTAAAGCCGATCCTGTTCTATTTGACTTTTATCTTCTTGGTCTTGTAAAATTTTCTGAAGCCAGTCCTATTCTGATTGCCTTTTACGTTCATCCCCTTCCGGATTCGCTGGCCTTTTATCTTCTTGGTCTTGCAAAATTTTCTGAAGCCAGTCCTGTTCTATTTGCGTCTCAGCATTAGACTTTCCATGAAATCGGCCAACAGTTTAGTTAGGTATTTGCTCCATTTCTGCCGTTTGTTGCCTTGTATTGACCATAGAATGTTATGAAACGTTTACAGAATCCACAAATCAAAACCGCCTCGTTGACGTATTTGTATAATCTTCTATCCTCGAAGAACACTTCACAATTCCCGTCCCTTCACAATCATACTTCTGACACCAAATGTTACGTTTTCCCGTGGGTTTTGACAAAGTACAACTTTTACTATTTTAATATAATACTATCTTTATTCTTTACCACTGTATACAACTAAACACACTAACACTTATAACTTTACAACTAATAGATCTTTACAATTCAACACACAATCATTAACTAACTGCAACAGCGTTGTACGGGCTATTTATATCCAGTCAAACAGTTCGCGCCGGTTTTCCATTATTCTCGGCCCGGCGCCGCGGCATAGTGTCGGGAAAATAACAGAGCGTCAGGAATCTTCTCGATAAGTGATGATTCATGCGAAAATTACGTAGACCCGGCAAGCTAGTTATATAGGGTATCCCAAAAACAGATGATCGCTAGCCGTGACAATATACTAGCGGCATAGCTTTTAAAACTGGACAATTTTCCGTTAACGTATGGAGTTGGATGTGTGTCCACGAATTAGGCGTATGCCATAGCATAGAAGGCAGGTTTAAAGCAGAATATTATTAATATATTTTGAATACATAATGCTTCCATCAGTCGCACAATTATATCCAAACAACTCTTTGATTGACCAACATGATAATTGCCCTGTCCATGCTGCCAATAATATAAGTGGTTTCAGAATAACTAATAATGTGGAAG
>MU187495.1:43300-73607 GCA_016904865.1 Pissodes strobi | reverse complement strand
TAGCAGTTTATTGGCAGTATAAACTTTAACATGTCAAGTATAAAAGACAAGTATTATTTTTAGCACTGTCCAATATTCTAGCAAAAATGTATTTTTAATGCTATATTTTTTACGGGTACGCTCATGATTAGGTCTGTCACCTATTTGTTGACAATTAGACAATTTATAATTTTGCTTAATTAAATGGTAAAAAACAGAAAAATACGGGGTAAAATACCTACTTACCGATGAAATGTTATTCCAAGTTCTGAATTTGTTGGAGTTTTCGAAAGATCACAAGCTGCACAAGTAACCATGTTTACTTTGCTTCTTTAGGCCAAAATACACACTTTTACCACTAAATATCTATATAAACACTATATGAACAAACGCATTATCTACAATAATATTACTAAACAAATAAACAATGTTTCAAATCAGAGTAAATGGCAAAAAATAGCTTTTAACACAAGAAATACTATCAAAACGTAGGAAGCACCCAAACATAACGTCAGAATGTGTCATATTATGGTTCCTCCGCAGCCTCCTCGATACCACAGGAGTTCGTCGCACGTATTAAGTGTCAAACGGCGCATAAGCTCCTTCCTTTCTATTCTTTATTCTTTGCATATAACAACGTTCTGTGGTTTAGAGAGTGACGTTTCTAGGTTAGATGATGAAGAAAAAGACGGGAACAAACCAAAACAAAGAATAAGTTAGTTTTTGGGTGAAAATTACCTCTGAGCATGTACTGTAGGAAGATATCTCACTTTTCCATGAGAATCGCCACACTTTGATGGTCCATGTATGCACGACTGGAGTTTCTAATTGAAAATTAGTACATAGTAAATTATTAAAAATTACAGCCACTACAATTTGACACACACGAATTCCGAGTTATAGAAATATAATATAAATATAATATAATTTTAAATTAGTCGCCTATATAGAACTAGATACACTACATACATACATATCAGCACTACTCAATTGCAAAATTAATTATATTGCAATTAATACTTCTTTCAACTCGGATCTTAATACAGTGTGTTCATGATATGTCTATGCAAGATGTTGAAAGTTGAAATGTTGATAAAATACAAGATGGGTTATGTGTTTCAAATTACATTTTTTTTTTTAATAAAACAGTTAATTATTGATACTTTGAGATAAATGTATAGTGCAAATCCATCTAAATTCTTTAATTTTGAAGGAAAAGACATGGACGAACAGATCTTCAATTCAATGTACGACGAAGTCCCATCGCCCTTGACAAGCCAAAATAAGCGCTATTGGCTGAATGAGTTGTCTGGAGTTGCGCTTGCTTCCGACGCTTTCTTCCCCTTTAGGGATAATATCGACAGGGCAAGACTGGTAAGTTATTAGCTTATTTGGGATGAAATAAACTAAGTACTACACGGAAAAAGCTGTCGTCATGTGCATTCTAAGTTAAACAGTGTCGTCGTGATACAATAAAAACACAGTGCCTTTAGCGAGGTTATTGAGCAACTTTGACAAATGTTTTTAGAGAAATTGTATATCTTGCACACAATCAGTTTTGGTCCTGAAACTTTCAAACCGGATGGCCTACGAATGAGAGATTTAATCAATCGCTGCGATTACTTTTTAAATTGTATATTTAAATGTGTCTTAATAATAATGCTCCCATTTTCCTATTCCTGCCACAATATCAGCTATGAGCTCTTATAACTAGACGTGTATTGACATTGGTGTTATAGTCTGTCTCCTGTTTTATTATAATATATAGTCTGATGTATTTATATTTTTTTATTTACAAATTCATTTTTTTTAGAGTGGGGTTTCATTCATTGGCAGTCCTGCAGGTTCCAAAAACGATGACGAAGTTGTCGAGGCTTGCAACGACCACAACATCGTTTTAGCGTTTACGAATTTGAGGTTGTTCCATCATTAAAAATCCATTTTATGCGCTCAATTTATAAATTTGTTTCTAGTGATTTCGGTAAGGAAAAAAATAGTACTTATAGAGAAATGTCTATATAAGCATAAGAAAATATTTTTATTTCTTTATTGTTAATACTGTTATTGAAATTTTTATATAAATATATGAAATGATAATTTTTTGTTTACATTGTTGTTTGATTTCATATCAAAAAGGCATAGAAATCGTTACATTTGAACGTGAGTCCAACCTATTCTTGACAAAATGGCCAGTGTGATTTACTAGGTTTTTTCCATGTTTGAGCCCAAATAAATCAATGTGTTTTATTGATAAACGAATTATGCTACTGGAAATCATTTTCCTATCTTCCATTTATTTTCATGGCCGGTATGCACTTAAAAGTGGTAAAACGTTTTAAAATGAGTAAATCCAGTTACATTGAATCCAATGGAAACAAACGACAACTTGCCTGTTAATGGCGGATGGGCGGAGCTAATGCGCAATTGTTACTGTCTTGTATTATACAACCACTGTAACCGTTTTGATTATTAAAATAAGTGCCTTTATTATCAAATATTCAAGATGTGCGGGTACGGTGTAGTAGTGCAATGATTCAAGCAAAGTGTTTAGCTTATAACAACCATTGTTTATATACGAAAGACAATGTAACAACTCATCTTTCCATGATTTCGACGCTACGATTTCTAAAACCTGCGTTTATATATCTTTAAACCGCATTCCTTCTTGCGCCATCTATACTCTTTTCGCCAAATCAGACTGACATTTCACCTGAACGTTATTTTTTAAATCATTAAAATAAAAGTGAGAAGGGTATTTATCAGAAATTCCCTTATTTTATGGTCTTTATAATTTCCCCAATAGCGTTATATCAAGTTTTTAACCCTCTTTTTGCTTTCTAATATTTGTTTTTCCTCAGTTATCTGATATGTTTCATTCGGAGGATAAAGAGGTAAGAACGAATTTGTTTTCATCCCTTGAATCCTTTAAAATGTACTTATTTGTCCAAACAATAAAGTAAAAGAAGCCTAAAAACATAGTTTTCTAGTTATATATACTTCATATTTTCTTTCAGAACAATTACTTTCTCGATGCATTATTGAGTCCCATAGAAAAGGATATTAACAAAATTACATATAAAGGCGAAGATATTTCTAAACATAATATTAACAGGGACCCCTTAACAGTGCAAAATAATGATGAGGCATTATTAATCGAGTACAAAAGAAACTCTGAAAGTTTTGTTCATCATATCGAGAGAATCAAATATGAAATTGAGACCATTCGAAAAGAACGAGCCCGAAAAGATCAGTGCATTCGAATGTGTGCACAGGAGAAAGAGAGTGACAAAAGAACTATTGATCAGCATATGTAAGTTCATTTGGTTTGCTCACATTTTTAACTACTGTTGCAAAATGTTGATTTTTGACTACGCATGGTAATTTGTATTAATTTAATTAGAATAGAAACTTTGTATATTTTTTAGGAAAGTTATTAAAGATTTGGAGCAAAATGTGCTTAGATATTCTGAAGAACTTTATGCTCTCAAGAGAAAATGTGAAGCAAAAGGGAAGCAAATTACAAATAAAGAGAATGAGCTTTCTAGAATGGCCGAGTAAGTATTTTTATATGCATTTTTAACCTTTGATTAGTTACGTAATTTGCACATTTATTGATTGAACAAATGTTGCTTTTGAAACTAATCTAATCATTATATTATCACAAATATGAAATGCTTACAAGTGATTTTAAAATTTGGCAAGATTAGGTACCTGTATGTTTCAAGGGGGAAAACATGATAAATGCACTTTTAACAATTGTCCGTTTTGAATCGCATCCAATAGCTAGCATGACAGATCGAAACAGGTGAAAAATATGTCTAGTTCACATATATAATACCCACTATCAGAAATGGTTTGGATTTTTCTAAAATAAACAATATGCTGCCTGCTTGTTTGACTTATGGCTCTGGTTCGAGGCAATCTACCAGTTATGACCACTGTCTAGCCTTAGTTAGAGCTGGGGCAATCTCCAGTATGACGAGTATGTTCTGAAGATTCCGAACTTTCACAAAATCTAAATGCGAAAGGCTTTCATACAACGAAGGTATAATTGGTTTCTATCACAGGGCTTACATCCTGATCTCTTGACGACGCTTCCACGCTTAGGAACACCACGGAAACCTAATAGGAATTGATTCTTGAGAGTATGTTATACTCCTTTGCATGTTATCAACATATATGATCTTCCAATGTTGCCCTAAGATGCAAAAGTCAGGTTATAAAACGAAACCTGCGTCCAACGTGTGAACGTCATTAAAGCCAAGCTGGAAATGAATAAATCAAGTTTCTAACACTTCTAGTCATCATGACCAAATACTCCCATTAAATTAAAATGATATAATGTTGAAATGTTCAGAATTATTCAGTAAATAACATGACAAGGTTTTTTTTTTAATTGACAAAATAAACTAATTAACTACATCATTTCATACCTTGAATACCCACCCTGTGACATCAGGTTTTATTCTCTGTGGTCTTCATGTGCAAAGTATTACAAAATATCTATACATACATGTAAGAAAACTCATAATTTTCACAACAAACTTTCTATTTTCCAATCAAAAAAGTACTTATTAAATATGTGAATACAAATAAATGGCGTGACGTTTAATCTGCAGATCCAAAAACAAGTGCCCCTTTTAAAAAAGTCCCCTCCTTTCTACTTACTCTAAAAGCTATTCATTTTCTATCCTGTAAACACAAAAATGAAACGTGTGGCCTAATCTACTACAATATAAGATTAACATAATATTATGAAGAGGATAACACACAGTCACTTTCAGTCCTTAAAACTAAAACACTTATTGATTCTACCCCTTGAATGGCGCCAGACCAGCGATAAATTTTTCTATCAGGTGTCGTCGACGCGTTAGGTTAGAAGAGATGCTTACATAATAATAATAATAATTAACCTCATTTTTAAGGATTATTCAGTGTATTTATTTTAAATTTGGAAATGTAATACAGGTGTATGTTTTGTTTAACAATTAATGCATTTAATTCACAAATGTAATAATAAAATATTAGCCATCAGCATCACCTTATGGCTTTAATGGGTCGTGCTTAAATTTGATACATATTCAGTTAGTATTGGGTATACCCTTCTTCTTCTTCGTTTAATAGCAGTTAGCATTGAATCTGACCTTGATAAAATCCTCAAACTTTTGACCGATCTTAATATAACCTTGCGTGATTGCAGTGTTGCCTGGTCTACCGATTTTTCGGTAGATCCACCGATGGCATTAAAGAAATTAAATAATTTTTATTGGTGGTAGTACATCAGTGCCTTTGCACTAATGTGGTAGTTGGTAGTGGTGGCGTCCTCTGTTGGTTAGTACGAAATTTGACTGTTACAACCATTTCATTTTGGTGTATCCATTTTACCTCTAAATCGAGGCACTTGTTTAATGTTTCTATCATTGTTTTTATAAAGGAAATGCTATTTAGTGGTAGTGGATTCCCCGTTGTATGTGTATATGTTTATGCAATTCCCCGACAGACAATTTGCTTATTTAGCCGAGGTGTTGAAAACATAAAAGTTTAAACAAATGTGGTATTCTATATTAAATTGTGAAAGAAAGTGGCAACAGTATTTTATGGCACATTCGAGCAATTCGAACATTTTATTCTCATGCGCCATTAAAACAAAACACTGACTTTGCAGGATTGCACGTGCAAATACAAAAATAACCATTTTTTTATGGTTGAGTCAGGATATTTTTCAAAAATTTACGATCGTTTCTACCGAAAAAGCATGAGCTGGACCTGGCAACACTGTGTGATTGCGCGATTCGACTTTCCCCTTCTCCTTCGACCAATGACCTCACGTTCAGATAACCACTTTTTGTTATTAGCCTTGAGAAGGACCTTGAATGACTATTGGCCTTGAACACCTTCCTATAAATTAGATGAAGGCGGGCGGGAAAAATATTAGATGCAGAGTAGCAGAGTGCAATTCAAGGGGGGTACGAACCAGGATAAATAATCCATTGGGTGTTGAGTTCTGGCTAGTGAGACAAGCTAAACTAACATATTTATAATAACCTATTTGAGTGTTGTGTTAGTTTTGAATTAGTAGTTGAACGTGTGTAGAAAAATGGAACAGACTCCGTTACCAGCAGATAGTACTTGTGTGATTGAAAAAAAAGAAGACACAACTGTCGAAGAACCGTCGTGGTTAGATGATTTTACGGGTGCTCAGAGAGAAACAATGAAACAGGCCTATGATATGAAGTGTTGGTTGGTTGAACAAATAGCTGCAGAAGAAAAATTCATTATAACAAAGATGCATAACATGCAGACCGTGTTGAAGATGTTCAAAGATACTCAGCGCAAACATCACCTCCGCTTAAAAACATTGAGAACCCGTTTGGACCACTTCAAAAAACTTTGATAAATTATAGTGTAATAAAACAATTTGGAGTTATCGTAAATGGAAATTAATGTTTTAAAATAGGACATAAGGTAATTTACTTCCCATGGGGCTCTATTTAGGCCATATGTATAGTTACATTAAATAATGTTCTAAATGTACATACTTGATTAATTGAAATCCTATAACTTTACTTTAATAAGTCCTTATATATTTCAATAATTCTATGAAATGTTTGAAAATACTGTGAGAAATTTGCATGAACATTTACGTTTAGGTTAAGTATGTGCCTTAATACCTACTGGAGATTATTTTAGTGTCAAACCAGCATAGCCCTATTTAAAAGATATTGAAGATTTTGCAATTGGTAACAATATTAACTTGAGTATTACAGACAAATAGTTGCATCTTTATCCCATAGGGAATAAATGAACCGAGAGTTTCTTTATATCGGTCAAGGAGTTTAGGGGTTTGTGGCAAAGATGCCCCAATCTGAGTTTATATTAATTAATAAGAAGCAGCCGAAAAGAATGGTGTTAATGTTGGTTTCTCTACGTAATGTGCAATTGTCAAGATAGATACTTGTACCTACCTGCAACAATTTGAGTATTATATTGTTATTTTGATATTTTAGTGGTTGGTTGACTATACTGTTGTGTCAAAGTTTTCTCGAAGCAAGTTCTGTCATGGAGGCACTTGTATATTGATGCATAAGGAATTTGTTTTTGTTATTCTTTCCTCTCAATAATAATTTTTGACTTCCTTCTTAAGGAAAGAGTCTTTGAGTTTTCAGTAGCGTACTGCAAAAAAATTAACTTGTATATTTTGGCAATTTACAGGTCTCCCTCTGAAAATTGTGATCTTTTTTTGGAAAAATTGGATGCCTTAATGTCAGTGCTAATGTTATTGTTTCTGGGGATTTTAACATAGACTTTTTAAATCAGTCCAACAATCACACCATATCATTGTGCAATCTGTTGAGGTCTTTTAATTTGAACATGCATGTTGAGCAACCAACACGAATTACAGGTCATTCATCCTCATTAATTGATTATGTATGTTCGAATTTGGGTAGTGCCAATATTATTTGCCAATGTACAAACGCGGGACTCTCAGATCATGAGGCTGTCTCATTTAATATAACCTTATTTAAATCTAAGAATAAAACAAAGGCTAAATATGGTAAACTTTATATTAGGAGCAATTCTATTAGGTTTGGGACTCTTTGCCAGGATACTAATTGGGATAATGGTCTGGATGCAGAAAATCAATTGAAACATTTTCATTATGCTATTTTCAATAAATTTAATAAAGCATTCCCAATTGTTATGAAAAAACCTAAAAAAACTAAGCCATGGTACACAAAAGGTTTAAAAGTTTCAGGGAAAAATATGAGAGCCCTACATCACATTCGAAAATTTGCTATGTTCAATGAATCATTTTTGACCTACTTCAATAATTATAGGAGGATTTACAGAAGAACGATTGCTCTTTCTAGAAGTTTATACTATCGTAGAAGAATTGATGAGTCTCCAAATAAATCCAAAGAATCATGGCATATTGTTGGTGAGCTATTGGGAAGGCACACTGCATTCCAAATGGATTCAAACTTACATGCGGACATGCTAAACTCATATTACTGTAGCATTGCTTCTGAGTTAACAAATAATATTTTTAGTGGATAAAGAGCCGAGGATTATATGAGACATGTATGTGTGAATGAGTCTTTTTTCCTTAATTTGGAGGTGAGGGATGTAATAAAAAAAAATAAAAATAAAACCTTGGCAGGATGGGATAGGATCTCTATAAAGGTGTTCTCGGCTTTGCCAGCCAATGTCCTTCAAGCATTATTTTGTAGATGCAGTAAACGATTCATTCACCACAAACACATTTCCTGATTGCTTTAAACAAGCAATTATTGTTCCTATTCACAAAGGTGGGGACTATAACAGTCCTTCCAATTTTCGACCAATAGCTCTTCTCTCCACCATGTCTAAAATTGTTGAGAGGTTGGTGAGGGTGATAATGATATCTTTTTTGAATAGATTTAACGTTCTTAGCTCTGATGATGCAATTTTTAATCTTCTCCAATTCCTTTATGATGCACTCAACTCTGGTGATGTTGCTGCAGCAGTGCTCTGTGATATATCCAAGGCTTTCGACTGTGTAGATCACAGAATATTGTTGTGGAAGCTGGAGAGATATGGGTTTAGAGGGACTTCTTTGGGGTGGTTCAGCTCGTATCTATCGGATCGCTTCCAAAAGGTTGATTTTGGTGGTCAATTCTCAGAGGAACTGCAAAATATCACAGGTGTTCCTCAAGGTTCTGTCTTGGGGCCACTATTGTTTCTCCTTTACATTAATGACCTCCCTTCGCTCCCCATAAGAGGAAAGTTTACTGTGTTTGCGGATGACACCACCACATTTGGCAGGGAAATCATGTTGATCAACTGAGGGTGTCTCTGGATGCTGATTTACTGAAGATTAAAGAATGGTGCAATGCAAATCGTCTTTGCTTCAATACCTCAAAGACAAACCTTTTAAGCTTTAAATGTTCCATGAATTCCATCGCAATTAATGAAGAGCCTCTTTTAACAGAACAGTCAATCAAGTTTCTGCTGCTGCAGACTCAAGTTTCAGGAGCACATAATTAGGGTATGCAGCAGAGTGTCATCGGGTTGCTATGCCCTTAGAGTGATTTCTATGAACCTAGACTCTTACATCGCAAAGAATGCCTATCATGCTCTCGTGGAGTCACATATATTTCTGGGGCTCATGTGCTCAGTATCTTTAACACTGTGTTTGTACTACAAAAAAGATCAGTTAGGGTTCTTTCTAGAGTGAGGAGCCATGAGTCTTGTAGGCATCTCTTTGTACAAAATAAGATCTTGACCCTTTGTTGCTTGTATATACTCGAAACAATAACTGTGGTCTTCAAGAAACACAAGCGGGACATTGTGAGGGGTAGTTCTTTTGGAACCCGTCTTGAGTACATCCTTCGGTTGCCCATCCCACATTCAGAGCAGGTGAGGTGTTCTTTTGTTTATATGGGTAAAAAATTTTCAATCACCTTCCTCTTCGCATAAGAAAACTAGACTCATATATTACATTTAAAAAACTTTTAAAGGGATTATTAGCTACTAAGGCATATTATACTCTAGAAGAATTTTTTAATGATGTTCTGTCCGGAATAGTCCTGATTATTGCCAAACATATGTATGTATGTATGTATTTTTATTTTATTATTTTGTAACTGTGTTTTACTTGAATTGTTTAGTATTTTAAGGTTTACTGACTTAGATTAAGTAGGGCTTTGTCAATAACTCTCTGTTTCAGACAATAAAGCCACTTTTTGAATTTGAATATTATTTATGAGTTTAGATTAACATTAGCTTAATTACTTAAGGGTGGTTTGATGAAGCAGTTTGTCCTTGGGCGTTCCCCGGAAAAAAAAATCTTCAGCAAGCGAAACCAACTATTGACTTGTGAAAATAAATAAATAAATAAATATCGCCTATCACATATGCATACAAATAATAAATAAACATACATCACAAGTTTAACCCTGTGGCCAATCCTTCACTTAACCAATTGCACCAGAAATACCAAAATCCATGAATCAACCAAATACAATTTGATCTAATGCACACAATATCGTAGTTGTGGAATTCTATTCAAGGATATAGTTATACAACCAAATATCTATGTACTAAGATTTACTGAAATTTTAACAGACATTTTTTATATTTCAACCTTATGAAACCACAATTGCACTCTTTAAATTTCATACGCAATTTATTATATAAATTTATACAGTTGTAAGTAAAACCCTTCTATCTGAAACAATGAAGTTCTGTGATGTGGCATTGTTAAAAAAAATTATCTCTTATACTACGACCTGATACAAAGAATAATTGCATCATGTACTACGACCATGCACAGCTCCTCTAAATATGAGTTTTTCATACAGATGAACAGGTTCTTTCTTAAGATTATAGCGGTACATATTGTCACATTTCAGCCACCCCACTTTTTTATATTGTTACGTTTTTTCCCGTGGGTTCTTAACAGAATTACAACTTTGCTATTTTCAACTAATGCTCTCTTTATTCACTACCACTGTATACAATTCTCACTAAACTAGTCTTATAACTTTACCACTAATATCTATTCAACACTCAATGATAACTGAACTGAACTAACTGACTATCCGACTTAGGTCTGCTTATATATAATCTCAAATCTATCACGAATATTCGGGAAGTATTCCGAGGCCACTCTATATGATCTCGACGAAGCCATCGAGATAATTCCAGCGATCCTGAAACTTCGCGGCGGGCCGGGCGATGATTCATACAGACAGAGAAGCGAGGGGCACGACGGGGCGGCTAGTTCTATAGGGTAGCACAAAAACGTTCGGATGGTTGTTAGTCGTGACATTGCCTCCCTCTTAAACCTGATCGTCCCGATCAGATACCGCATGTCCGTGGTATGCTTTCAGTCTGTCGAGGTGAACAACTTTCAGTTTGCTTCTGGGACTACGCTGAATTCTATACACAACGTCATTAATTCTTTTGATGACTGTATAGGGTCCTTCCCATACTGGCGTTATCTTGGGAGATCTTCCTTTGCGGATTATATAACCAGACTTTATCGTTCATCTGAAATCCCATAGAATTAGCTTTGAGTTCATATCGTGTCTTCATTCGGTCACTGGCTTTCTCCGTGTTTTCTCTGGCTAATTCATGGATGTATAGTAACTTTTCCTTAAGGGAGTCCGCGTATTCTTGAATTTCCATATCCTGGTTGTCTGGCGTTCCGAATAATAGGTCGCAGGGTAAGCGGAGTTCTCTTCCAAATAAAACCATGGCTGGTGTTAGTCCTGTCGTGTCATTGACTGCTGATCGATAGGCCATTAAAAATAGTGGTATGTGTTGGTCCCAATCCTTCTGATGTTCATCTACGACCTTTGACAAATGTTCTTCAATGGTCTTGTTAAACCTTTCAACCATGCCGTCTGATTGTGGATGTAAGGCGGTAGTCCGTGTTTTATGGATGTTGAGTAAATCACAGACTTTCTGGAAAACCTTGGATTCGAAGTTGCGTCCTTGATCTGAGTGCAGCTCTAACGGAACACCAAATCTGCTGAATAGGTTATTCACAAGGACCTCTGCTAAGGTAACAGCTTCTTGATTGGGGATTGCAAAGACTTCAGGCCATTTACTGAAGTAGTCAATTGCCACTAAAATGTACTTGTTACCATTATTTGTTTCTGGAAAAGGGCCAGCTACGTCAATGGCGATACGTTCAAACGGTAGGCCCACATTATACTGTTTCATTTTGCCCCTAGATCTTGTTTTGGGTCCTTGGCTTGCGGCACAGGTTGAGCACTGCCGACACCACGATTTCACATCTTGGCAGTAGTTGACCCAGTAAAATCTGTCGCGAATCTTGTCAATCGTTTTGTTCACTCCGAGATGAGCACCAGACTTTCCATTATGAACTTCTTCCAGAACTTCCGATATCTTCCTCCTTGGTACCACTAACTGTGTCTTCACTACTTTTCCATCGGCGCTTTCCCAGGCTCGTTTAAGAAATCCATTTTCCACCACCAGGGAGTCCCACTGAGCCCACAGAGTTTTAAAAGCAAGTCCTTTAGTTGATATCTCGCTCCAGATTGGTCTTGGTTGATGTTCTTCTTTAGCTGTTAGCAATAGTGCTATTTCACTATCTTCAAGCTGAGCCTTTTTAAGTTGCTCTGTGGTCCACTGCTGATCAACCTCAAATTTCGTTTGCCTAATCCGAGTAATTCCTTCTCGTTGATCTACTCTTTGGCAATGCTTACAATTATCCGCGCATGGTCTTCTGGATAAAGCATCTGCATTATTATGCAATCTCCCTGCTCTGTGCTTAACCTTAAAATTATATTGTTGTAACTTTTCAAGCCACCTGGCTACCTGTCCTTCAGGTTGTTTCATATCCAAAAGCCATTTAAGTGCTGCATGATCAGTCCTTATCAGAAATTCTTGCCCATATAGATATTGATGGAAATGCTCAACAGACCGTACTATTGCCAAAAGCTCTTTTCGGGTTACACAGTAGTTACGTTCAGGTTTCGAAAGTGTTCGACTGTAGTATTCGATAACTCGCTCTTCCCCTGCTTGTACTTGCGATAAAACTGCTCCGATGCCGGTGTTACTTGCATCTGTGTCCAATACCTATTTACCCTTTTGTTCCGGATATCCCAACATCGGACTAGAACATAGAGCCGCTTTTAATTTCCTGAACGCAGAATCGCAGTTATGATCCCAGTTATAATTAGCTCGTTCTTCAGTGAGGTTATGTAGAGGTGCCGCTATATTTGCAAATCCTTCAACAAATCTTCTATAGTAAGTACATAGTCCAAGGAAGCTCCGCAGTTCATGTTTGTCGCGAGGACGAGGCCAGTCCTTGATTGCTGTAATCTTCCGTTGGTCGGTTTGGATTCCTTCTGATGACACAACATGCCCGAGAAATTCAACTTTTTGTTGAAAAAGAAAACATTTCTTTGGATTCAGTAAGAGCTGAGCATTCTTGATTCTAGTAAAAACTTCATGCAAGTTTTGTAGGTGCTCTTCGAAAGTTTTTCCCATTACCATTATATCATCAAGATAGACCAGGCATGTCTTCCAAGTGAGGCCTCGTAGAACAACCTCCATAAGACGCTCAAAAGTAGCGGGGGCATTGCATAATCCGAAGGGCATAACTTTAAACTTCCGGTAGAAAAGGCAGTCTTTTCCTTATCTTGTTCGTCGATGCCTACTTGCCAGTAGCCGCTCTTTAAATCGAGTGTTGAGAACCAATGAGATCCTGCTAGTGTCGTCAACGTGTCATCAATCCTGGGAAGTGGATAGCTGTCTTTCTTGGTGACGCCATTGAGCTTTCTATAGTCCACGCAGAATCTGGTAGTCCCATCTTTTTTGGTGACTAAGACAACAGGAGACGACCATGGGCTCGATGATTCCTCAATAATTCCATCGTCAAGCATCTTGTTGACTAATGTGGTAACCTCTTGCTGCTTCGTCACTGGTAGCCTCCGAGGATGCTGTCGTATGGGGTGAGCACTTCCAGTGTCGATTTTATGTTTTATGATGTTCGTTCTTCCAGTATTGCCATTTTTCCTTTCAAAGGCTGTGCTCTGCTCTTTGATAAATTGTGTAGCTCTCTTCAGTTCTTCGGAAGACAGATGTTGCCACGACTTATGGAAATGTTCTAGGACTTCCTTAGGTGATGTTGAGGGTGTTACTTCTGACTGCGTTTCGCAACTGGTTACCCATTGCACCGGCTCGCAAGTGGCTATTACATCTCCTTTATTGATTCTGATGGAATTGGATGAAATATTTGCTATCCTTATCGGTATTTCGCCGTCGGTTTTGACTAGTGCTTTGCCTACGAGGTGTTTGCAAGGCAAATCGTGGTGTTGGATAAGTCCGATGCAGCCTCCAAAATCCTTCTCCAATTTCCCAAAAATTATCTGCTCGGTATTTCCGCTTATTCTGACAGTACATGCCGCCACTACTTTAGTCGGTGTGCCATCGCCTGTTTTGTTAAGGATGAACTCTTCGGTGCCAAACTTCAGAAGATTAAGCTTGTTGTCAAAAGAGAATCCATGTTGACCGATGAGATCCATCCCCAAAATAAATTCGTCTTCGATGTCGGCGACTAACACTGTGTGGTGTAATTTAATTCGTCCCAGTTGAAGTTCGACATCCATTTCTCCAAGTACTTCAGCTGTCTCACCGGTAACTGTACGTAAGACTACATTCTTTGATATGGGTAGAACTTCTACTCTATTTACTCTGTTGGACCTTATCAAAGATACCGCCGCACCAGTGTCAACAGTAATTGTTATGGCTCTTCCGTTGATCTTTCCTGTAATTGTTAGACTATCGGCGGCTTTTCCTAGGCTTTTTATGGAGACGATCCTGGGGGCTTTATCTTCTTTAGCCAACACCCGCCCTGCAATGTTGACTAATTGAAGTTTTCCTGATTTGACTTGGGGGCCCTAGCGTCTCTGGATGGAGATCTAGACCGTAGTTGTACTCGGCAGTCTCTTTTGAAATGTCCAGTTCTGCCACATCTATAGCACTGATTTGATGTATTTCGGTTACGTGGCCTATCTTCTATTGGCTCCCGGAATCTCGCCGTGGCCTGAAGAACTTCCGTTAATTTCTTCAAAATTTCACCCATCTCATTTAATTCACAGCTGTTTGTCGCCTTTTCTTCCTGGATGGATACGGCCCTGATTTTTGGCTTGGAGATGTTACAGGCCGCCTCGATTTCTAGGGCTCGACCCAAAGCTTCACTGCTGTTATCAAATTTGGCTAGGCGTAGCATTTTCTGAGTTTCTGGATCTCTGATACCATCCACGAAATATTGGGCAGCAAGTTCCTCTTGAAATTCCTCTGTCGCTCCCGGGTAGGCCAATTGAATTAGACGTCTAATGTCTGCCTCAAATTCTTGCAGGTTTTCACCAGGCTTCTGATGCCGAGACTTTACTTGTGCCTGATACAGTTGTCTTCGGTGTTGGTCTCCATCCAAATCGTCTCTCCAGGACAGCTACAAGGATGTCATATTTCCCTTGTTGGCTGATGGGAATGGTCTGCAGTAGTTCCAGGGCAGATCCACGAAGCGCTACCACTAGTGATGTAGCCATTTCTTCATTATTCCAACCGTTGGCAACAGCAGCGGCTTCAAATTGTCTTTTGTACATTGTCCAGGATGTTTGACCCTCGTACGTTGGAGGTTTGATGTTTTGTCCTGAGGTGAATGCCCTCTCGGTGGGTGCTTGATGTTTTAGTCTGGTAAATTCTGCTTGTAGATTCTTCTCTACTTTCTGTACGTCTCCTACTTCTTTTTGTACATTTCCAACTTCTTTTTGTACATTTACAACTTCTTTTTGAATATTGTTTACTTCTTTTTCAAATTTCTCATTTTGTCCGTCCAATATTTTCTGTAATTTTCCTTGCTCGCCTACAATTACATCCAGCATCCATTTCTGAAGCTGGTCCTGCTCTGCTTGCCTTTTCTCTTCCTGGTCTTGTAAAATTTTCTGAAGCCGGTCCTGTTCTGCTTGTCTTTTCTCTTCCTGGTCTTGCAAAATTTTCTGAAGCCGGTCCTGTTCAGCTTGCCTTTTATCTTCTTGATCTTGTAAAATTTTCTGTAGTCGGTCCTGTTCTGCTTGCCTTTTGTCTTCCTGATCTTGAAAAATTTTCTGAAGCCGGTCCTGTTCTATCTGCTTTTTACGTTCTTCCTCTTCCCGATCCGCTCGCCTCTCAGCATTTAAATTATCCATAAAATCAGCCAACATTTTATTTATTTGCTCCATTTCCCCGTTTGTTGCCTTGTATTGACCATAGAATGTTATAAAATTTTACCAGAATCCACCAATCAAACGGTCTCTTTGACGTACTTGTACTTCTTTCCTCGAAAAATACTTCGCAAGTCCGGTCCCTTCACAATCCAACTTCTGACACCAAATGTTACGTTTTTCCCGTGGGTTCTTAACAGAATTACAACTTTGCTATTTTCAACTAATACTCTCTTTATTCACTACAACTGTATACAATTTAACTCACTAAACTAGTCTTATAACTTTACCACTAATATCTATTCAACACTCAATGATTAACTGAACTGAACTATCCGACTTAGGTCTGCTTATATATAATCTCAAATCTATCACGAATATTCGGGAAGTATTCCGAGACCATCGAGATAATTCCAGCTATCCCGAAACTTCGCGGCGGGCCGGTCGATGATTCATACAGACAGAGACGCGAGGGGCACGGCGGGGCGGCTAGTTCTATAGGGTAGCACAAAAACGTTCGGATGGTTGTTAATCGTGACAATATTGATTCTACTTTACAGCGGGAGAAACAGTGTCTTAACATCAAAATTGAGTAGCAACTGTGCAATTGTACGAAGGCTTCGTGAGATAGTGACCACAGAAACTCTTAAGATATTCTATCAGAATCAATAATTAACTATGGCATACTGTTCTGGGGGTCTTCGTCTTTTGCACACAGAGTTTTCCGTGGGCAAAAAAGAATTATAAGATGTATTTACAAACTCAAACCACGAACTTCCTGTAAACCCTATTTTGAAAAGCTCAATATTCTGACTGCTCCATCTTTATACTTCCTGTCATTGGTGCTATTTGTGAAAAATAATCCAAATTTATTTTCTACAAATGCAAATGGATATGCTCCTACTATGAATATAAAAAACAAGAAATAGGAGTGACTTGAGCATTCCTTTACACAACTCCACTTTCTATGAAAGAGGTCCCTACTACAGAGCCATTAAAGCTTATGAACTACTTCCCCCAGAAGTCAAGGGTGTTGAGACTCCCTCACACTTTAAAAATGAGTTGTACAATATTTACAAGTAAAATGTTACTACAGTTTTAAATTTCAATTTTAAGTTATCGTAATTGTTGAATATTATTTTATAGATTGTTTGTTTCTGTTGTCTATAGTCTATTGTTTTAGTGCAACAAAATGTATATGTGTTATTAAATTCTTATATGTCTTACAATATTTTAAACTGCACTATGTATGTTCATTTATTAATAATTTTATTCTGACAATGTATATAAATATTATTTAAAGTTTGATTACTTGATTGCAATGATTTTAAAGATCAGTTCTGTTTGACGTTGCTGTGTCATGTACAATATGATTTTTTTGTGGCAATAAAGAATATTATTATTATTATTATAATCTGGTGTTATTTGGTGGCTGGCTATCTATAAATGTACATTCACCATTGTCGACTCTTTCATTAATCCATCCACATACCAATTTAAACATATTTAGTATCAATTTTATTTTTTGCAGGAATTATGAAAAAGCAAAAGAATATATAGAAAAATGTAGCAAACATGAAGGATATTTGCTTCAAAATTTAGAAAACATCCGTGATCAACTGACTGAGCTCAATGCGAAACATGAATCTTTGAAAAATGAATGCACCGAAGAAGTTAAGAAGTAAGTCATCGATATTCTTGTTATCACTTTCCAGTACATTCAAATTAAAAATGTATATATTAGTTTTATCGTGAATATTGAAAAATACAAAATAAATAATAAACATAAAAGAGGCAGCACAAAATTTATTATTAGAAAGTTGTTTTCTTTCAGAACACAAGACGTTGGACACGGCGATACATATAAAAAAGAAATTGCCAAGCTACAATCATTGGTGAAAAGGCTCGAGATTAAAACCACGTCACTGGAGACTGCCCTTAATCAAAAAACAGAAGAGTGCATAGCCCTTTCTTCGTTTTATGATGACATTGCTGTGAGACAGTCATCTTAATTTTAGCTTAGTTTTTGTTTTTATTCCGCCACGTAAACCAATCATGAACCCTCTGACAGTCTGACTTATAGACAAATGGAAAGGAAATTTGAAATATCGAGGAATATGAACAAGTGATTTAATTTTAATATCGTTATTTCTATTTTAGGTATATCTCTTTTTGTCAATTAATTTGTTATTTATTTGTTGTATTTAGTGTGTTTTAATTATCAAATATCAATAGACTAATATCCTAATAGGAAAGAATTCATAACTGCTTTTACTTACTATAATTTGGACTGAATAAGGAAAGTTTTTAACATCCTTTTCTTAGATTTACGCCAGCCGTTTAAATTGATACTAAGAGGATAAACACTGATCTGTTTATTGAATAGTTAAAGTGGTCGAAATTAGGCACTAAAAAAGCTAAAGAGTGATCTTTGGAGTTTATGGTTGCATCTTAAGTTTCATTTCCATGGATCGATGCAATGGAGATAATAAGGATATTTGATACCGTAAAAATTTTCTTACCCCCAAGGTTTTGGCAGGTTTTTAAGTTTGCGAATGGGTAATGATTAGGTATATTAACCATAATAAGCGAATTTCGTCTTGACTCTTAAAATGATCAAAAGCTGATCTAATATAAGGTTCATATTTTTTTTTTTCGCAAAATATATTTAGAAATGCGGATTATTTGACGTGAATTACGCCAAAAACTATATTAGAGGATAGGGTGAGCACTCGCGGATGCTGTGACAGTATCGCTACATTCCATGCCATATTTCACTTTTCGAAAGGACCTCCGCTCGCTACGAGGGCTCAAGAAAAGGAAACTAACCAGGGGCTAACCCAAGACATACCCAAAAACAAGAAAAGAACAGTTTAGAAATATAACCTTAAAAAAAATTTAAAACACCGACGGGGTTTGAACTCGAGTCGCCGAAGTGAAGGCTAATCATGCAAACTCCTAGACCACCAGGGCACATAGTGCGCGCGCACGCATGGAATGTAGCGATACTGTCACAGCATCCGCGAGTAGGGTGAGCTAATTGAATTTAAACTTTTCTAGTTTTGACACAACCACAACACCACTTAATATTTTATTAGTGGAAATAGGGTTGCCAACTCACCCGCCGGGCGGGGAATGTCCCGATTTTCGAGACATATGCCCGGCGTCCCGCCGCTATCTGTCGCGGGACGCTATTTGTGTTTTTTTACAATTTGAATTTAAGATAATTTGTCCCGAATTTGGCCTCTTTGTCCCGCGGTTTAGACAAGTTTGTCCCGATTTTCTTTAGAAGCGAGTTGGCAACCCTAAGTGGAAAACCGAATAATCTGGAGCAACCAAACATTCGTGCAGTAAAGAGGAGGGATAACTAACCACATACTTTACATTAGCATAAATGAAAATTATAAGCCAACCAGCATAATACAAAACAATTATGTTATTCAGATATTCCTTTCATCTACTACTCGTAACTTTAGTTTATCGCTATCTTTGATATGATTTTTATTTCATTTCTATATAGATTTTTCATATTTATTTTTATAATTAATAAACTTGTGTACAGTTGTCTTATTTTAAGATTAATAAGGAAGCAAAGGTCTTATTAGGTAGTAGAAGAGCAAGATCAAGGTAAGACCAGAGACAAAGAATGTCTGGCAACGTCCTGGTAATTTAGGTGAGCAGAAAATAAATCAAAATAATTCCCCTTTAATTTAAGGCCCCTCGACCCATTTATACTCATTACAGTTTGTTTAACTTTGTTTACGTATTTCGGTCGACCCGTGATGACTCATAATTTGCTGCTTCATGGCCTTGAACCACAGGTGGCCGTGCTTGAACACTGACTAGCACGCAGTGTTGCCAACAGTATGCTATCGATTTCCCCACTCACATCGACAAAATTCATCACGATGCACTTCCGCCAATTCCGATAACAACTTCTGCTACCCTGGTAAGCGAAAATACTAAAGACAGTTTTAAAACGCCCTTTAGGCACATTCCATTTAGGAAGAACTTCAAAATTGTGCAACTCGATATGGGTCAACCTCCCGTGACCACATCAAACCAATATCAACCCCTCCAAGATATTGACACTGGAGGAGGAAGACACAGCGAGTGTCGCGTCAACCACCGCCTCCACAGGGGTCAAACGCAGAATCTTTGCAAACAAACAGACCAAACCAACCCCTAAGCCAAAAATACTACCCCCGCCCCCGGTAGTCATCAAAGGCCGCCCTGGCTGACCACAGGGAATTAAGAGACGACCTGAAAGCGCTGCGTATCACAAAATACCAGCTAAAATATACAAAGAACAGCGTTATAGTGTACTGCGAAAACGCTATAGACTCGCATACATTAAAACGGGCACTCGACCAGGAGCAAACGGAGTACCACTCCTACGCCGAGACAAGCGAAAAAACCAGAGCATTTGTACTGCGAGACGAGGACTTGATGGCAACATCAAGCCCCAAGAGATATCGGAGGCACTCAAAGACTAGTGTACCTAGTAGTTTTAGGGACAGACTACACGGTCAGAAAACTAAACAATGAGCTAAGAACCCTTATGCATGTCCGTATATCATGGGAGGCAAGGCGATCCGGCAAACCCGTACTGCAATGCAAAAACTGCCAGCAGTACGGGCACGCCAAGACATACTGTAAACGTAAGATTGCATGCAGCAAGTGTTCGGGGCCCCATGACATCACGCAATGTACGAACGACCACCAAAAATGTGCAAACTGCGGCGGACCTCATCGATCTATCGATGAGAAATGCCCAGTGTATATTTACAAGCTAAACATAATAGAAAACGCAACAACAAGAACTAAACAGGTTCCCAAGCAAACCTTCAAGCCAGCGCCTTCGCCAGTCAACCCGGCCTGGCGCGACAACACGACCAGAGTAGCTGACGGCTCACGGAGCCAAGGGCTAAACAATGCCCAACGACCCGATGAGTTCCACAAACAATTCCCACCATTACGCAACCCCAACGCCCGGCCCACCAAGGAGAATATATCTAAACAAAATGTTACACAGGTTAGTGGTATTGCCCGTGGTAGCTCTGCTCACATAAATCACAATCAACATAATAATAATCAGCATGCAAACTTAACTAACACATTGTCTAATCTCAATGATGTAATAGCTAGGATTAATAGCCTGGTAAATCTAGAGCAATTATTCCTAGCACTCGATCATTATTCGAACATGTTAGAAGCGTGTCGGGGCGACAAAGCTGAAATTGTACAGGCCTCGATTCGCTTCCTTTCGTTCGAATATTCTCAATTCGACATATAATGCTAAACGTCGCAAGTTGGAACTGTCACGGCATCAGGTCCAAAATGGGCGAATTTCGTAATTTTATGCAAACTTCCAATTTTCAGATTGTTTTCCTCAACGAAACGAATCTATTTCCTAATTTTACGTTCAAGATTAGGAACTATAACATCGAGAGATTTGATAGGCCCGATCGAGCCGGAGGAGGCGTGGCATGCCTCATACACAAAACTCTGCGCTATCGGCGCGTATATAACGTGCACACCGGAATCGAAAACGTCAGTATTGAACTGGAGAGCGGACTGCGTGTATGTGGCTGCTACGCGCCCCCGGCTCTCCGCCTCACAGAAAACGACCTCCTTGTATTATTACCACAAAACAGAGTATCCCTGCTGATAGGGGACTTGAACGCCACGCACGCCCACTGGGGCGGCGTAACTAACAGCAGGGGTAGATTATTTAAGGGGATAATCGAAAATAATCTGGAAATGTCCTATCACAGAACTCCAAATCCTACATATCTTCGTAGTGACTCTTTCCTGGATGTTGCTATTACTCGGGGAGCGATAAGAACTACTCAACTGTTAGAAATCAATACCTTAAACTCGGATCATCTTCCGATCAAGATTAACCTGTATCATAGGGTCCCCATGACGAGTGACACCGTCGTATCCTACAGGAATGTTGATTGGAGGATGTTCCGAGCAAGGTTGAACGAGTTGACAGTCGTCCCGGAGCAAATAGAAACAATCCAGGAATTAGAGAATGAAGTAAATACACTTACTTCAAATATCCAGCGCATCCGTGATGCAATGTGCCCTAGGGTTACCATCCACTCTAGGACAGAATCACTCCCTGATCACATCCTTGAATTAATTTCACTTAGAAACCGTGTTCGACGCCGATGGCAGAGAAACCGGACACAAATGGGATTCGCTTGCATCAATGCGCTGACGGAGGAGATCAGGATTAAAATACGGGATCACCGTAGTCAAGCATGGCTTGACTACATTAACACAATAAACAGGGAAGACGGCTCGCTATGGAAGTTGGCTAGGAAAGTCCGTGGAGGTAGTACGCCGATGCCCGTGATCAAACACCGTGGCGTGGACATGGTGAACGACCAGGGAAAAGCGGAGGCCTTCGCGGATTACTTGGAGGGCGTCTGCAGCGAGTCGCCTGACACTCTCGCTGAACAAACCCAATACAGTCAAGCTGTAAGAACCTTCCTGCAGCAAAAATATCCAATTCCTCCGTCAGTACTTGATAAGATGAGAGTCACTCAGGCGGAACTCTGCAAAGCTCTCTGTCGTTTGCCGAGAAATAAAGCTCCCGGCCCGGATACCATACCGAACATAGTCCTGAAAAATCTACCTAAAAAGTCACTTATCCACCTATTGCACATACTTAATGCGGTAATCAGGCTACAACATTTCCCTACCTCCTGGAAAGCAGCGTGCGTTATTCATTTCCTGAAACCAGGAAAAGATCCTTCACTTACGGCATCATACCGGCCGATATCTTTATTGAACACCCTCGGCAAGGTGGCTGAAAGGCTAATCTTGCTGAGGGCCAACGGAGTTGTCGAAAAACTCGGCATCATACCCCCGTAGCAGTTCGGTTTTCGCGGCCGGCATGGCACTGTCATGCTTGCCGCGAAAATCGCATCTGACATCTACGATGCATTTAACAGCAGGCAATCAACTGTGGCCCTATTTTTGGATATCGAGAAGGCGTTCGACAGGGTATGGCACGAGGGGTTGATATATAAGCTTCTAGCTAACCACGGCATGCCGTTACATCTAGTCTCCCTTATTGGATCATACCTTGCCGAACGCACTTTCGTGACCAGAGTAGGGACACACACGTCTGCTAGCAGGAGACTGCTAGCAGGTGTGCCACAGGACACTGTACTTTCGCCGCTGCTTTTCAACCTTTATATTGCAGACATCCCGTCACATCCCGAAACCCATACCGCCCTTTTTGCTGACGACACGGCAATTTATTCCTCGGATCCCATCGCCGAGGTGGCGAAGTCAAGGTTAAGTGATCATATGAATATGATTATACCATATTATCAAAGGTGGAAGATCTCCCTAAATGCCAGTAAAACTGAACTTGCTGTTATTACTCGCAAGATAAAAAATACTGATATTGCGCCTCTCGCAATAGGGAACACACAAATCTTTCCCAAACAAAAAATAAAATACCTAGGATTTACATTCGACAATAAGCTAAACTTTAGTAAACATATTGCAACCATAATTTCGAAAAATGAAGGCATCAAAAAAGGTCTAAGCTTACTGGTGACAGGACGATCATACGTCCTGCACTACTATATGGTGCCCCGGTGTGGTGCTCGGTGGCCAGAACACACTTACGTAAACTTCAGATCCTGCAAAATAGATACCTGAGAGCGGCGTTCTCCCTTACTCTGCGTGATCGAGTCCGAACTGCGGACCTGCATGCATGGGCTAGAGTTGAATATATCGAGGAATACATCGACAACCATGCATGCAGGTTCTACGAGCACCAGATTAAGGGATCGCCGCTAACAGCAAACATCGCTGACAAGAGATACGACCCCGAGTATCGCACCCCCCACGGCACTATATATAGATTAACGTCAATGTTCTATAAGCAGCAAAGACCCCCTTAGCCTAAACACGTCATTTTTACATAAACATAACAACCCTTAACAACATCCTACTTTCTAATAGCTTTCCAATCAATTTCTAACATTCTCCTAAATTCACAAGTATCAGGAGAGCAGGAGTGCATAGCCTTTGCGGGCAATGCATGAGCCTGCCTTCTGATTGGCCAGCCGACCATGTTCGGACATGGGGGCGGGGCCTGTTAAAGGTAAACTACGCCGCATATAAATATGCAGCAGCACCTAACATACCTTACTTGACTTCCAACCACCGAAGCATACATGCTCCGTAGCCTGAACCGTCTGACTCTTCTTTTATGCCTTGATGTAATGATAGAATACTGGAACTGACTTGTGAAGCACAAGTCATCATATCTTGTATATATTTTGTATATACATTGTATATAATTCTGTAAATAGATATATGTTGTACATAGTGTATTGTCCTTAGTATTAAGAGCGCCTGCTCCAAATGAGCAGTTGAAGCAAGGTTTTTGCAAAGTTTTCCTTGCATAATCACCAGGCAGCATTATATCACACTTAATACTGTACTAACCAGCCTTCCAGCTTCGGCCAATACAGTAATTGAGCGACATTGAAGGGTCTAACCCACGTAATGAGCACACCACCGGCACTACTACTGCCCTTAGATTAAGTAGGATTAGATCAACCTCCTATGGGTGCCATAATCGGTTGGCCATGACGTTGGACGAACAACGACTGGTATAAACAACTGATAACATTTGGTTATATATTACCTAAGACATGCATAGTTCTAAGATTTGTAGTTGTCAACTTATCAATATTTAAATAAATTATCAGTCATCACGATGGCACTGATGACGAAATTGGCGCCAAAACCGAATATTAAAATTCATACAAGCGTCTAGGGATACCGCCAAATTTTTGATGCGAAACCGTGCATGCGCAATATGACCGAAATATCGGAATTATCCATGTCATTACGTTCTAGCGAAATATCTTCAACGCCTCGGTGGTGTAGTAGATAGAGGTTTTGCCTGTCATTTCTGCGCTGCGAGTTCGATTCCCGTCGGTAGCGACAGATGTGCTGTTTACCTTTTTTAAGGTTATGTTCGTTTTACTTTTTTTTATTAATTTTGGGTTAGCCTTTGGGTAGTTGTTGATTGCGCCCCAGTAGCGAGCGGAGGGCCATGCAAAGCCATAATAATACCCATTCTTGTTTCGCCATTGCGCATGCACGGTATTACCAATGCTACCATATGAAGACCTTGTACCATAAATATGGCTACGAGTGACGTGACAAATGAGAACCTATCTAAAGACAGCGGTTTGTGTTTTGATTTCTAGCGGCTCGAGTTCAGATCCGGCCAAAGATTATGTTGCTTATTACTGTGAATTATAGGTTAAGGTTTTTACAATATTACAAATTCCTTCATTTTCCTCACAACTTCACTCTCACAAATTCCTCAGCACAATGAATATTCTCTTCTTTATTCTTGGCCTCAGCATACCTACAAATTACTCACATTTTGAGGAATTCCTCACGTAAACCCGTATACCCTATAGCACGTAAATCCCAACACCGCCCGACAATAGTGTCAATGTTGTTTACATTTTTGGACTTCAGGCATTGGTATGAGACTTTTTGAGCAAATCAGGTATGTGATGTCGTGGCTCAGGTGGTATTGCTCTCGCTTAGAATGCCGAGGTTATTGGTTCGATCCCGGCAACACGCAAGACTTTTTTTTCATTTGTTCTTTTAGGATTAGTTAGTTTTTTGGTTAGCCTTGGGTATGGCTTCGGTTAGTACTTGGTGGTTAGTTTCCTTTTCTTGAGCCCCGAAGCGAGCGGAGGGCCATGCAAAGCCATAATAATATCCCTGCTGACGGATCGCAACTTGTTATTTAGCCTCTCGTAAATCTTGGCAACATCGCATTAAACGTCAAAGTTTTGACGGGCGGGGTTGGTTACCGACGTTGCCAAGATTTACGAGATGCTAAATAACAAGTTCCGATCCGTCAGCCGGGGTATTAATTATTATTATGGCTTTGCATGGCCCCCCGCTAGCTCCGGGGCTCAAGAAGGGGAACTAACCATGTGCTGCCAAGGTTAACCAAAAAACTAACTAATCCAAAAATAATAAATTTAAAATGTTCTATGCGACCGGGATCGAACCAATAACCTTGGCATTCTAAGCGGGAACCATACCGCCTCACTAGACGTTAGCAAGATGCAAGTCACGGAAAGTCCTGACCAACATTGTTTACATTTGATACGTCATATTTCACTTTTCGTATGGCCCTCCGCTCGCTTCGCTCGCTACGGAGGCTCAAGAAAAGGGAACTAACCAAGTGCTAACCCATACTAACCCAAGGATACCCAAAATCAAGAAAGGGAACTAACCAAGTGCTAACCCAAACTAACCCAAGGATACCCAAAATCAAGAAAAAAACTGTAGAATAAAAAAATATATATATAAAAAAAGCAACGGGTTTTGAAGAGATCAGTGGTTTTGAACCCGGGCCGTCCAGGTAAGATCCAATTATCTACACCTCTCGATCACGAACGCTATAGCGACAAACTGATTGCATCGCGAAGATATGGCGCGAGATAAGACTTTCCTTGACTGGCACCTCTCTAGACGCTACGATATCACATTCCCGAATTGTTCAAAAAGTATCATACCAATGCCTGAAGTCCAAAAATGTAAAGAACATTGACACTATTGACGGGCGGGGTTGGGATTTACGTCCTATATTGTCCACTGTGGCCTTGTCAGAGTATAACCACAAATTACCCATAATTCGTGGTATAACATTGTTATACTCTGGGCATGCCCTTGAATCAATATTGCCAATTTCTAAATTCCCCATAGCCTGGGCAAGCGCACGAATTGCGCATAATTGAAATTAGATGTAAAGGTGACTATATGCGTAGAAGATTCTCAAAAAGAAACAAGAGCGTGGTAAACTTGACCACAGTTTATACCGTCACCGAGGTATAAACTGTGACTTGACCTAACGCACCAGTGCCGTGTCGTTACGTACGTTTTTTGGATTTCTATTTTAGAAAAAGAAGTGTTCCCTAATGAATGTTAAAGCCATATCCATGGTTAAAGCAGAAAGGCAATCAATTGGTTACGCATTTTGAGCTGCATCTTTGTTTAGGCGATTACTAAACACAACATATGGAATTATTTTTTTCCTTTGTCCGACCAGAGATGGTATCTTTCTTTATGTTGAGTGCGAGTTGAATAATCGCTTTTTCACCTATTCCTCTTGCTTGGACCCGGACTACCCGGAGGCGTTCTTTCGAACAGTGCACCTACAAGTATATGACGTGTCCTCCCCACCGATCTCCATCGGTGGTCCTTCCTCGTTAGGGGCCAAAGCCTATAAGGGGCTCATCGGCCGGATTGTATTCAATTACAAAATGTTTGGCAACATGGCTTAATTTGCATAGCTTTTTACTCTTGTGTTTTATTACGTTCACGCATAACCAATGAAAATGTGTCCGCCATCTTAGAAACAATTTACGACACGTAAATCTATCATTAGAATTGAAATTTATGTGAAGTTACTACAGTGTTGTAAGCTTGGGCAAATAGCTTCGCATCCCACATGAAATTTGACCGAATTGTAAATTGCATTGTAAATACCCTATATACCCTCTCATTTTCAGCTTCTTTCCGTTATCAGCTTCATTAGATCGATGAGAATTGGATTGGACCAGTTCGAATTTATCCTCTGGGGCCAGAGGCCAAAGTCGTCCAATCTATTAACTAGAAGAACAAATAAGGAGTAAATCCTCTACAGCAGGACAGCTTACTTCTTCCCCACTTTGCCATGTATGTCATCGAGAACCTGCAATTCAAATATTCTATGTTTCTTGCTTGAGCTTCCTGCCGCTCACATTTCACTGTCTGCTTAATTTTGTCCGGCATTCGTAACCGACGCCGCCTTTTTTCAAAAGTCGCCGTTTCTTCAAGAGTCCTAATGGCATAGTTCCGATTGGCTCTACAGTCATCCCACATACCGCAAGGGAAGATGGCTGAAGTGACGAGTGCGTACTGAGAAGAAGAGTGGAGCGTTCGGTTAGCAATTTCAATGTAAACCGATCAGAGATCTCTATTAACTATCACTAAGCTTTTCTCAAAATAACGATAATCCTTCTTCATATTTCAGGATCCAGCTTACTCGATGCCTTAGTGAAAAGCCTTAATAGCTTCGCATCCTACATGAAATTTGACCGAATTGTAAATTGCATTGTAAATACCCTATATACCCTCTCATTTTCAGCTTTTTTCCGTTATCAGCTTCATTAGATCGATGAGAATTGGATTGGACCAGTGCGAATTTATCCTCTGGGACCAAAGGCCAAAGTCGTCCAATCTATTAACTAGAAGAACAAATAAGGAGTAAATCCTCTACAGCAGGACAGCTTACTTCTTCCCCACTTTGCCATGTACGAGCCCCGTCCCAGTTCAGTTGGCCCGATTGAAAAAAGTATTAATTATTGCTCTTTGAGCTATCAAAAACAGGAAAATTGTTTCGTTTTATGTATTTTTTATTCTTCTTCAAACATTTTAGATACTATTACACAAGTTTTACGTCTTAATATATGTTACAATTACACCAAAAAGAAAAGAAAAACAAATGTAACCAGAAAAGCTTGGCAATTTAACATATTTTCAAAAACTACCATTGCGTAACATCCCCTTTATTTTTCATAACAGCCGTAATCCTTTGAGACATGGTGTTTACTAGGTTCTGGCAGTACTCCGGACTAAAATTATCCCAAATTTCTTGCAATCGTAGTTTTAATTCCGCGACAGATCTAGCTGGATTTGCACGCAATTGTTTTTTCATTTCATGCCAAAGTGTTTCTATTGGTGATAAGTCAGGACTACTTGAAACCCATTCTAAAAGTGAAATATTATTATCGGAGAACCATTTTAAAGCCTTCTTTGACTTATGACATGCTGCTCCATCTTGCTGAAAAATAAAATTTTCCCCAGCGGCTAAAGTTTCTTCTCTTGTTGGCAACAAAGATTCTTCTAAAATATTCAGATACTTTTCTGTATTGACAATCCCATTTATTAAATGCAGTTTTCCCACTCCTCTTGCAGACATTGAGCCCCACACCATCACAGATGCTGGAAATCTTACTTTTCGCTTCAAACAATCTGAATGAAAAGCTTCATTCTTTTGTCGAATGATTCTACTACGATCGTCTCCCACACAAACTTCAAAGCGAGATTCATCACTCCAGTGTATGCACCTCCACTGTTCAGGATTCCAATTTTTGTGCTCCTTGGCCCATTTAAGTCTATTTTTCTTCTGCTTTTGAGTCAATAATGGCTTTTCCTTGGCCTAAGTAAAGAAAATTAAAATTTAGGAAAATGCACATTAAACAAAGTTGTTACAAAACTTGCCTTGTATGTCCGAAATCCTAATTTTTGAGCCTCTCTGTGACATGTGGACCTTGAAACACGTCTACCCACTGCATTGCTCCAAAGTATACTTAACTGACCATAGTTCGCACGTCTGTTGCCCCGAATTATTCTTTTCAACGCACGTTTATCATTGTCTGTCAATTTAGTTTTTCTTACGTACCGGCATTTAGGGGCAATGGAACCACTTGTTTTATATAAGCGAACAATATTTCGAACACTGTATTTTGACATATTTACAAATTTCGCGATTTCAGAGTTCGTTTTTCCATTTTTGAATAACTTAATTATGATTATTAGAATTTTTTCATCAGTAACTTTTCCTCGGCCCATTTTTAAAAATTACACCAACTTCAATGCGTCAGAAATGCATCTGTCAATAGAAAAAACATTTTACAAGGGCATCCCTTCGCACAGCCTACTTTATTGTTAGTGGATTTTAAACCTAATGAATAGAACAGCTGTGTATGCATAAACAACTTAATTATTAACAACACATTTATTGCCACTAGATTAAATATCATTCAAAAGATTTGACAACATTCAACTAAAAACTATTTTAGAGGTAACTTTAAAAGTTTAAAACATATTTACAACAGCTACTCTTTGGCATTTTCAAATAGAGTCTAATAAATTCGAATTTTACTAAGTGGGCCAACTGGAATGGGACGGGGCTCGTATGTCATCGAGAACCTGCAATTCAAATATTCTATGTTTCTTGCTTGAGCTTCCTGCCGCTCACATTTCACTGTCTGCTTAATTTTGTCCGGCATTCGTAACCGACGCCGCCTTTTTTCAAAAGTCGCCGTTTCTTCAAGAGTCCTAATGGCATAGTTCCGATTGGCTCTACAGTCATCCCACATACCGTAAGGGAAGATGGCTGAAGTGACGCGTGCGTACTGAGAAGAAGAGTGGAGCGTTCGGTTAGCAATTTCATTGTAAACCGATCAGAGATCTCTATTAACTATCACTAAGCTTTTCTCAAAATTACGATGATCCTTCTTCATATTGCAGGATCCAGCTTACTCGATGCCTTAGTGAAAAGCCTTAATAGCTTCGCATCCCACATGAAATTTGACCGAATTGTAAATTGCATTGTAAATACCCTATATACCCTCTCATTTTCAGCTTCTTTCCGTTATCAGCTTCATTAGATCGATGAGAATTGGATTGGACCAGTGCGAATTTATCCTCTGGGACCAGAGGCCAAAGTCGTCCAATCTATTAACTAGAAGAATAAATAA
>MU187495.1:10057-43290 GCA_016904865.1 Pissodes strobi | reverse complement strand
ATAACGATAATCCTTCTTCATATTTCAGGATCCAGCTTACTCGATGCCTTAGTGAAAAGCCTTAATAGCTTCGCACCCCACATGAATTTTGACTGAATTGTAAATTGCATTGTAAATACCCTATATATCCATTCATTTTCAGCTTCTTTTCGTTATCAGCTTCATTAGATCGATGATTTGCATTGGACCAGAGTGAATTTATCCTCTGGGACCAGAGGCCGAAGTCGTCCAATCTATTAACTAGAAGAACAAATAAGGAGTAAATCCTCTAGAGCAGGACAGTGTGTTTCTTCCCCACTTGGCCATGTATGTCATCCAGATCCTTCAATTTAAATATTCTATGTTTCTAGCTTGAGCTTCCTGCCGCTCACATTTCACTGTCTGCTTAATTTTGCAATTTTGTCCGGCATTCGTAACCGACGCCGCCCTTTTTCAAAAGTCGCCGTTTCTTCAAGAGTCCTAATGGCATAGTTCCGATTGGCTCTACAGTCATCCCACATACCGCAAGGGAACATGGCTGAAGTGACGAGTGCGTACTGAGAAGAAGAGTGGGGCGTTCGGTTAGCAATTTCAATGTAAACCGATCAGAGATCTCTATTAAGTATCACTAAGCTTTTCTCAAATTTATGATGATCTTTCTTCATATTTCAGGATCCAGCTTACTCGATGCCTTAGTGAAAAGCCTTAATAGCTTAATAGAAGAACAAATAAGGAGTAAATCCTCTACAGCAGGACAGTGTATTTCTTCCCCACTTTGCCATGTATGTCATCGAGGTCCTTCAATTCAAATATTCTATGCTTCTAGCTTGAGCTTCCTGCCGCTTACATTTCACTGTCTGCTTAATTTTGAGCCCCCGTAGCGAGCGAAGCGAGCGGAGGGCCTTGCAGATCGACCAATAGGAGAGGCCGATTTTTATATAGTGCACTATTTGTGTAAAGGATCTTCTAATGCTCGTGATGCAATCAATTTGCAGCAAGAGCCCTCGTGGTCGAGAGGTTTAATAATAATAACATTGTCATCCGTCATTTAATGCATGCATCGAGGGGACGTTCCGCCCACGATGCTCCCAAAAAAAGCGTAAGCTAGGCTCTTCCGTTCTTCCGCTTTTTTTTACCATGGGAACTCACACTCATTGACTTATTGCAGAACTTCACCCATTTATATCATATGATTCCTATGAAACGTTGACTATTATTTCACTTAACACTTGGCCCTCCGCTCGCTTCGCTCGCTCCGAGGCGCACGCAAACAAAACGCCCAATTCTAACTCAAATTATCTCAAATTTAAGAAAGGAATAAACATAACTGTAAAAAAATTAAAACATCTGTCGGCACCAACGGGAATCGAACGCGCGCCATCATATCACAAGATTCACAAGCCACAGCCATCTCCACTAGATCATCAGGCTCTGAAAGCAATTGACCAACAATTAGGAGCCTTGGGTGCCAAAAGCTTTACACGCATGCCCATGCGTGAAGTGTCGCAATATAGCAATGAATAATGAAATCCATTCCGGTGCGCCCATCGGACGCTTATATTATTATCACAGCTTACTCAATAACCAGGTACTCATCTTGCAGCGGCATCCTTTGATTTGGGAAAGTCAAGTGAAAATTTTAGAAGAGGGCCATGATTTAATATTTTTCTAAACGTCTGGGCATCTGAATACAGTTCGTTTAATTTAAAATACGATGTTTTATCGTCTAAAATCCATTTGGAAACGATTTTAAATGGCAAATTTGTAAAAAAATCCGCAATTTCCGGTCTTTTTTAGGGCGATAGCCGTAGCTTCGGACGAATTTGTCGTGGATTTTGAAGCGAATATTCATTTTAAATTCAGTTCACTTCGTGTCATTAGTCATTACATTGCCCGAAAAATCACGAGACCGTGGAACTGAACCGCTCAGGGCACTGCCAGGTATGCGCAGTGTCCGACACTCCAACTTTCCGATTTCGATAGAGATGAGTAGCTGGTTATTGAATAAGCTGTGCTTATATCCAGGTTCGATAGTTAAGTTTAAATATCGATAAGCCACTACACAGAAAATATCGAGAATATCGTCCGGTCTATTCTCTAATTTGCGGACAGATTCTTAATATCGCTTTCGTTCCGGCGTGCGCACGCACCAATCTTGCATTCGCGATCTAATCAGTCTGTAGGAAGAGCCCTCGTGGTCGAAGGGGTCTAGATAGTTGGGTCTCAATCCGGCGGCCCGGGTTCAAATCCCATTGCTTTTTTTATTAATTTTTTTCTTGATTTTGGATATGTCTTGGGTTAGCACCTCTGCTATATAGTCTAAGGTTAGCACCTGGTTAGTTTATGGGCCCCCGTAGCAAGCGAGGCGAGCGGAGGACTATGGGAAAAGTGAAATATGCGCAGGAACGAAAGTGATATTTTGAATCTATCCGTAAGTTATTCTCTACCTAATAACCTAATATGTTTTTATATATACCATACAATGATATTATCAATCATTTCAGTTATAGAAATGTTTAGCTGTCTACCATTAATTAAAATACGATTTTTAGATCTCTGTGTTAAATCACTTAATTTATGGATGTATGGAAATCTCCATCTCCCACCGCTATTAATATTTTTAGCCAAAATCCACTAAAAGTAAAATCTCGTATTTTGGCAGCAATGCATCATAATTTTGCCACCCGAGCCAATGAACCTCGCACCCGAGCAGCGTTGTCGATTAAAGGGAAATTTCCCGCTTTGAGGAAATTTTTAAACCCTGTAATTTAAAAAGATAGCTTGCACCTGCCAGTATTAGACTAAACTCGTAGCTCATACCCTAGTTTGTTAACAAAGAAGGAAATTTTATCCCAAAATGGAAAATTTTAATTAGGTAATTTTTTAAGACTGTGACCAAGTAGAAGGGGGAAAAGCGACCTGAAGTTTGGCTTGGCAACACTGTACATGAAAGAAAGAATGTCAAAACAAAGTTAGATGCAGATGCGTAAAATACTGTTTGATTCTGTGCCAGTATTTTGTGGGTAAGTTTTCTTCAATTGAATTTTTGCACGAAATATAGTATAATCGTAGCGCCATTGTGTAGCTTGTTTATTAACCCACCTTGGTTTTTTATTTTAATACCATTAATAGAGGCATATTGTATACTTATCAATTATGTAAATTGCTTTAAAATTTTCAGCTTGGCAGCCCTGCTGAACTAGTGTGCCCGGAAAAGTCCCAGATTCAGTTTCAGTTGGTGTATTTTCGATTGTTCCTTGCTGTCGACGTTAACGTGGTTTTATTTTTGGATTTTATTTAGAAGGTCTTCTAGCTTAACGTCTGGTTACTGCTTTTGCCACAGTCAATAGGGCACCAAGAGTTTAAATAATACACCTAGCTGGTCTGGGCCTGGGTCTTATCATAGCAGTGACCTTATCTGAAGCTGTAAACTGTAAGTGTGCATTCTTTTATTTAGATAGTGTTACAAGGTTAGTTTCTAACTGTAGCACTCTAGTCTGTACTATTGGGCCTGTCCCATTTATAGAATAATTTTAATTAATTCTATGATGTTTCATTGTAGATCGACACCATGATTCAACTTAGACTTATTTTGTTGGGATTGACAGTTATAGGCAGCATAGGATATGCCGTTTATAATCATTATAAAAGTCAAGAGGAGCCACAGTCATATGGCCCAAGACGTAGGAGGACGTCTGCCTCTGGTAACCCTGTTAATGCCAACACCTCTAATAATGCCAACACCTTTAAGCCTAGGTAAGTTACTAGTGTGATGTAGTTTATTTTGTAGAGATATAGTGGTTGATGTGATTTATAGTATTTTTAATATCTGTTTGGAGGTACCAGTCATTTTAGTGAATTTGTATGCGGCCTTTTTAGCATGTAAGTAAAATTAGGTTAAGAACTTGTCAAGTCTAATAACTGACATCTAACCCATTGTTCTTAGGTCATTGGCAGGTGGAGTATCATGGTAATGTATACAAATATAGTCAAAAACGATCTTAACGTGTGGGTCCAAAGTTCACAATTTTCAGTAAAAACTTCTTTGAAGATTTTGCGTGTAAAATCTGTCAAAGGAATGACATTTAATGAAAAATGTGACCTTTGGACCCGCACGTTAAGACCACTTTTGACTATATTTAATTTGATAATATGAAATATAATAACATGTTGATATTCCAATCAGTCCAAGTACTTCGCTATTCGAGCAATGAGTTTTCCTCCTGCTGACAGGTTCCCTTGCTCACGAAACTGCTGGCTCAGCCCGGCAGTCCTTTCACTTCACAGTGGTTTGGTACAAGATAACAAGTTATTACCGAGTCCATTTTGTTTATTTATTTATTTATTTATGCAGCCAGTACACTACAGAAAAACATTTCTAAATGGTACAAAATTTACAAATACTAATAAAATACTACATATTACATATACCTAACATTAAAATCAAAATCAAAACCAAAACAAATTACTTAGACTTTAGACTTTAAACTTTACGATGGCCTTTAACGTGGTTAAACCAATAAGAAACACATCGCAGTCGGAGTAAAATCTATTGTATGTATACATTAAACGGTGTGCAAAAGCATTTAAGCCGTAGTTTGTCCTGTGATACCTTTCGTGAAATAATCGCATTTGTCTTGTGTTTCTACCGGGAATTGAAAATAGTATCAAATTCAACAGACTGCTACAATTTATGTACCCATTTACTAATTTATACAGAAACAACACATGTGCGTTTCTTCGCCGAGTCTCCAAGCTCTGAAAACCGCAGAGCAAAAGTCTTGTCGCATAGGGCACATTTTGATACGGAAAGTGATGTTTGTATAAAAGGTATTTAACGAATTTGTTTTGAAGTCACTTACTTACATCACAGATTATCACAATTAAAGACTTGATACAGAAATGTTTTGTAAGATGCAAAAAAAAATGTTGATTAGCCAATCGGGCAGTTCTGGGAATGAAAGTACTTAAGTCCCTAATGCCTGTTTACATGGCTTTGCTTAAAATCGTGACTTTAGTAAGACTCCCTCAACTTTAAGGTTCACCTTAACCGCGCGACCAAGGTTTAACGAAATCTTAGCGAAACGTTAGGTAAACTTGGCAATGTTGCAATTTTTGATACTTTTCTGGTGCTTTTTCTATTCCCCCTAGTTTGCTTCAATGTTATACAGTGAAGCTTATATCATATAGTTTGTATATGGCTTATATTACATATTACACAGATCATAGAGGTATTGAAATTTATCTTCTATTACCTCTAAATAAGAGCTGTTTGTTTACTTAGATGAAGCCTTTTGAAAAACGCTATCAAAAGAAGAAAAATGCTCTAATCGTTGGTAAACTCTTCTGGTAATACCAAAGCCTGTTAACATTAATTCATCCAAGGTTCATAGTGGTAAGTCATGCTTAATTATATTAAAAAAAAAAAAAAACAAAACAAAGGATAGAAATTACATAAAGGCTTTAAGCCTGACTACTTCCAAGGCTTAATTTTATATGATTTTTAAGTGAAGCTTTACACTTAAGAGAGATGGTGCAACAAAAAAAACACCAGATAAAGTGCACCTTAGCTTAATCTTGAGTTAAGATAGGCCGTGCGAATGGCCATAATTAATTCGGTGAATTGGATAATGGAAGCTGTCTGCAGATTTGTAGCTCTAGAATTAACACATATATCAATCTTGTGGAGCAATTCTGGTGCTGCGGCTCTTCTGTGTGATATATTATAAAACAATTTGAAATCTCCTCTTTTGTGACTTAATATAAGTGGTGACATATTGAGCAGATTTAGTAATTCAGAGTCGGTATAGTTATCCAGGATATTTAATTTGTATGTCACCTGTTTCAAAAACTCCTGCTCGACCAAAGTAAGAGTTTGAATATGGACGCCATAAAAGGGAGACCAGACGCATGAGGCATACTCCAAATGGGGGCTGAACAAGAGCACAATAGATGGTCTTCAAAGCCACAAGATTAGTGAAGTTTTAGTGATTCTTTTAATACTTAATATAACCCATCATTTGAAAAGCCTTACTAACAACATTATAAAGTTGTTGAGAAAACTGGAGAGTTGAATCCAACGTGATACTGAGGTCCTTGACAAAAGACGTATTTTCGAGATAGCATTTGATAATTTTGTATTGAAAATTTATTGGGGTCCTCGGGCAGGAAATAGTCACGGCTTTGTATTTGCCCGGGTTGATATTCATGCCATTCGTCGAACACCAGTCTTGCAAGTTAATCAAAGGCCTGTTTATTTGGCTTTGCTCAACCTGCTCGAAAAATCAAAGAAATCAGCTTGGAGCAGAACACGAAATGCCATAACTGCACTCCAAACAGATATTTCCTGGTCGGGCGACTTCCTAGCTTGTTACCTCAAATGCACGCGCTTTTTGTTAAAACAGCACGCGGATAGGATATATAGTCATATTTTTCTCAAAAAAGACCACGATGCCTTTCAGCCTTTTAATTTAAAAAGTGGAGTTATATTATTAAAGTGCAAGTAGAGCGTGATATAACTGAACTCGAGCAGAGTGCTCCATCCCAAGCGAACAAAAAAATATCAGCTGCTCGAGCCAAATGAATCAGAATCAGAATTTAATTCATAATATTACACATAGGCTGATAGTTTGACTGACCTTGATCGGCAGACCAAAATTGTGCAGTTCGATGTGCAACAGTGGTTTTTGTCGAATGGGTTGAGCATAAATGAGGCAAAGACTCAGCTGTTGGACTTTTCCTTGAGGCCTCTCGAGACGCATGGCTCTGTGAAGGTTTTGGGCATTTACTTGGATTCTGGGCTTACATGGGAGAAGCACGCTGACTATCTTGCGAGTGTCCTTAGTAAAAAAACCTTTATAATTTATTCAAACATACATACATAACAGGCAAAGCTGCCCAAATAGTACAGCGCATCTCTTATACAATTATGACCTCACAATGATTATTATAATTATTATTACATATTCATATCTAAAAAAAAAACAAAACAACAAAAATAGGGAGATATAAGGACAAGTTACTTATAGCAAAAAATACCACTATTCCATCATTCTACAAGCAAGCTAAAATCGCAAAAGATCATCAGGGGCATTTTCAAGTAACCTGTTAACCCTTTTTCTAAAAGTAATTGAGCTACAATTGCAGTTGAAGTCTTGGGGAATAAACCTATTAAACCAATTCATAAACCTGTCGACCACTTTATTCTTTCCCACATCTGTGCGGCTGTAGTTCAATAAAAACGTTTCAAATTGTCTCGTTGTTCGAGAAGGAACTTTAAAATTTAGTAGACTGAGCAGATCGGGGCAATCTATTTGGTTGGTAAGAATTTTATGGCCGAAAGAAAGAGTGAGTTTGACTCTGCGTCTTTCTAGTGATTCGAGGCTTAAAATATGTAAACGTTCGTTGTGTGGGAGTATAGTCTTGGCCATTCTGAGTTTAAATAGTAAAAAATTGGCAAACTTTATTTGAACCCGTTCAATTCTAGCAACATGAGTTCTATAAATGGGAGACCATACAATGCAACAGTAGTCAAGGTGGCTCCTGACTATAGAGAATAGTACAATGATTTTAAGACTTCAACATTCCCAAACTCACCACACTGCCTCATAATAAAACCCGCCATCCGAAATGCCTTGGAAATTATCCAGTCAATGTGGTGTACAAACCTCAACTCGCTGTCGAACAAAACACCAAGATCTTTCACTGTTGTTACACGTAATATATCACAGTTTCCTATGGAATAATTATACAAAATTGGTATTTTCTTCCTGGTAAAAGAGATTACTTTACATTTTAAGTTATTAAGCTGCATTTTATTTGCAGTACACCACAAATTTAAACTCAAGATGTCCGACTGCAGAAGATGACTGTCGTCATTGCTGTTGATTATACGGTAAATTTTCAAGTCATCGGCAAAAAAAAGAAAATGGCAATGTGTGAAGACATCACTAAGGTCGTTAATAAATAACAAAAATAAAACTGGTGCCAAATGGGAGCCTTGTGGTACTCCAGAGTAAGCGCTAATCTTCTCAGACATAAGGTCGCCCAATTTTACGACTTGCTCACGATTTTCGAGATAACTTTGGAGCCAGGTAAGCAGTGGTGGGCGGACTCCATAGGCCTCCAACTTGCGGAGCAGTATCTGATGACTAACGCGGTCGAATGCTTTCTGAAAGTCGAAATAAATCGTGTCAACTTGTAAGCCAGCATCAAGAGCGGATGCCAAAAACTTTGAGAATAAACTTAGATTAGTCTGACACCATCTACCTGCATAAAAGCCATGTTGGTGAATCGAGATCGTACTCTGAAAGGCACCAAATATAGCCTCAGTGACTATCTTCTCTAAAACCTTGGCTGCACAGCTTAGTCCAGATATTGGTCGATAATTGGTTACATCGCTTCGATTGCCACACTTTAAAAAGCGCTGTAACAGTGGCAAATTTCCATGATGTTGGAAAAACCCCAGTGCCAAGTGACAACTTATAAATGTATGTAAGAGGCAACGTTAGGGTAGGGCTACAGTTGTAAAGGAATATTGGTGGTATCATGTCCGGACCAGCACCCTTGTTAATATCCAGATCGATGAGCTGATTAAAAACAATGTCACTATTAACGGTAATTGTGCCAAGATTTATATCGTTAAGAATAGGCATCTGTGTGTTGGATTGGGCACCATTGTGCTGAACATAAACTGACTGAAAGAAAGCAGAAAACAAATTAACCAACTCTTTGGGGTTACCAGAAAGGACATCATTATACTTCATCTCTCTTGGATACCCAACAACATCGCGCTTTGATCTAATGTACTTCCACAGGGATTTTACGTTTTTTAAAATATTGAACTGTGCAGTATTTATAAACTCATTGTAGTCAGCATTAATGCAAATCTTAGAGTCTTTTCTCAGTTGTTTGTAAATAGTCTCGTCAGTTGGTAACTTAGTTCTTTTGTACCTATTAAAAGCAGTATTCTTTTTGGAGATCAAATCAATAGTTTTCTTAGAGAAATAAGATGGATATTTTAATGTGCTTGTAGTTTTTTTTTGGGACATATACATCAATGGCGGTATAAATTAAAGAGTAAAACATTTCGACAGCTAAATCGATATTTTGCCCACACAAACTCGGAACACCCCAGTCAATGCTCTCAAAGTAGTCGTTAAGTGAGTCATAATCGGCTCGATAATAATTATAGTTCTCGATCAGAATGTCAGTGTCTGCATCGACTAAGGTTTTCTGGTTAAATCTAATGGAGGATGATGAGCGTCAACAACACTCAAAGGCACATCACACTCGGTAATAGACATTGCAAGAAAATTAGAAAAAACTAAATCCAACAGAGTATTATTAAAATTGGCAATCCCATTAAGCTGTACTCCCCCCCCGCACCCTTACTACTACTACTACTACTACTACTACTACTACTACTTGTCTTCAATTGTGCCCTTTAAGAAGCTATGGGTCTCAAAGGCTTCACATTTGGTACAGTGATATTTCATTCTCCTTTCCTTAAATTCCATCACCTTTATTCTAACAACAATAATCGTATAAGGTTTTTTCACAATCATTGTTAGAAATTAAAACATTATTAGAATCACTATTCAATACACTTAGGTAATGCGACTTATCATCTACAAATGGATTGTCCTTAGTGTCCACGGGTATAATAGATTTTACAAAATTAGGCAAGTTGTAATCTCCAACAAGTATCATAAAAGATTTGGGAAAATTATCACTCATAGAGGCGACACTATAGTCACATGATCTTCATATACACTCACCGGAGAAATTGATGGTATATAAACTGCAGAGAATATGAAATGTCTGTCACTGAAAGTCACACCGACCCAAAGCTCCTCAACCGAATTAACTGGCATATCATAAACGGTGGAGCGCAACGCACCCTTCACAGCAATCAAAACGCCTCCTCCACGTCGTTTGCCACTTCTTTCAGGATCTCTATCCTTTCTATAAACTACGTAACTGCTAGGAAATACTTCTTCACTTGTTATTCCATCGTTTAACCACGTCTCGCTTAAGACGACAACGTCGGAATTAGAATTTAAAACCTCGTTATAAAATTGCGTAGTCTTTGTCCGAAGCCCTCTGATATTTTGATAATAAACAAACATATTCGCTATAGTTTCGGTGGAAGATCTTGAGGTTGCGTAAAAGTCTGATTTGAATGGGTATGCGGCTGCTGTGCTGTAGTTGTTGCGGAGACAACGCAGTCACCATTTTTATTAGACGGTAGCAAAGCGATATTCTCCTCAACAGGAGACTCCTCACTCGTCATACTATCATGTTCAGCTTGACCGAGAATATCACTGCAGAGATTAGCAACCAATTTCATTTTATCAAAGTAACTAGTACTGATGAGATTAAGAATCAATGATTTCAATGATTTCCTGTTGGCTGTATGCATGCGTTTCTTTATGGATAAGTTAATGTCATAAATAAAATCATTGAGAATGGGTCTATTGTATTCATATGTAGGTCCAATTATAACCATATTTGTAGTACCAGCGACGCGGGCAATTTGTTCTAAACACCCTGTGTCAATGTTTTTCCCTGCGAGTGCATTCTCCCTTCCAACAAAAATAACAATATAATCGTTCTCGCCAAAGTTTTTAGAGAGGTGCAGATATCTAGCAGTTAATTCCTCTAAGAGCAATCCTGTTTCATACTGACAATTTATATCAAACCTACTATAAAGATATTTCTTAAACATCAGGGCTGTACCCATAACATAAGGTCGATTTCCAAAAATTAACATTTGAGGCTTTCGGTTGCTGTGTGATTTTCTATTATCAGTTTCTATAGTTTTCATAAGACCACTATTTGACGTTGGCCTCGCATAACAGTTTATTGAAGGCACACGATCATCACTAATAATTACATCAGTTGTATCATTCATGTCAGTAGGGAGAGTCTGTGCTTGGTTTATCGTTTCTCTTATAGAAAATAAATCGTAATTTAGTCTCTTCAATTCAGAAACATGCAACTCATTCTCCTTTGTTAAAGTTTCCAAACTCACCAGCATATTGTTTTTTATGCTAGTTAATTCAGGCAACTCAGCAGTTAACTTTTTAGCGTGATCACTGACCCCTTCTATTTCGGATAACAATGCCTGATTTTTTCCCTGCAATATTACAATTTCATTTTTAAATTTTAAAATTTCCACTTCTTGTTTTTGCATTTCTTCGTCGTAATTTATATTTCTGTTATCATCAAAATCGTGAGTTAGCTTTCGTAATTTGGATATATTATGATGGTGCTTTTCAATGTTCTCGGATGTAAGCTTAGTTATTCGTTCTTCAAGTTCCTTAGTTTTCTCTTTCAATTTACATTCAAGCTTGGAAATACTTTCATCTTTCATTCTTAGTTCCTCTTTTGTTCTATCGAGAATCTTGGAACTCTCCTTAATAGCCCTACAATTTCCGCAATAAAACAGCAAAGATCTCTGAGACAATGAGATAGCATGAGCTTCGGTGGTATTTATTGCCGCGCAGTTTTTGCAAAGACAAACTGAGCAGGAATCGCATGTGCAACCAAAGAGTTCATCCTCTTTTGGCCTGGGCTTAAACACACATTTTATTTGACACTTCGAGCAAGTCAGCGTAGACATCATTGGGTTGATCCAAGAAACAATATACGTGTAGCACAACTTCCCACAAAGTCGTTATTAACCCAGGGAAGAAACAGGCCGATAATGTCGCAGAGATACTCTTAAAATAAAAGTACGGATCTGTCCACTACCGAAAAAAAAAGTCGCAAACAAATAAAATCCATAAAGATGCCCTAGTAGTCTCGTCGATTCTAATGTATTTTATTAGTCTCTTCAATTTTAAAGTATTTCCTTGAGACTCCAATAAAAAACGTATAATCCTGGTAACTGATAAGAATTATAAGCGATACATATTTAATGTGTTCAAACCTTTTTTCTCCAAGCCCTTTTTTACACTAAATTAAATTTGAATTCCTTTCTGTACCAGATATGCACTGATTTATGAGTTTTCGCACTAATTTTCACGTGGTAGAAGAAAATGATGTTACTCACTAGAATCCCCGCATTTTTCCACACAGAAAGACACCAAACACTACTTTAAAATGAGCTCTTTTTCCAGTCAATTTAATGATTTTAATGGGAGCAAAATTTCTAGCTGCTAACAACCAATACAACAATTTTAAATGTTTCGCAATTTAAAAAGTATTGTTTCACCAGATGTACTTATGAATGCTTACTATGGTCATTCTCACTCTCATCTTGCCTATGCTATCCTGTGCTGGGGGCATTCACCACATGCTTCCAAGATATTTGCAATCCAGAGACGCTGCATAAGAATTATGACTGGAGTCAGGTTTAGAGACTATTGCAGGGCCAGTTTTGTCTCTTTGGGCATTATAACTCTTCCTTCCTTGTATATATTGAGTTGTCTTCTCCATGTGAGGGCTAATATGGGTGATTATGCATACAATCGTGACTATCTCAGCTACAACACCAGAAATAAGGATAATTTTTCCTTAAACTATAATAGGACTGCCAGGGCCAGGGATGGGATAAACCATTTTGGAGTTAAATTTTTTAATATGTTGCCACTGTGTATTAAAAACTTGGATTACCATCTATTTAAGTCTAAAGTTAAAAATTATCTCAAGGTGAAGGCCTTTTATGACCTGGAGGAATATTTCAATAACAATTTCGATGATTTAAAGTAGCAACTGTTCAGGGGCGTATAGGCGGTTACCCTAGCTATCTTATTGCTTTATGTTGTATTGTCTGTCAAACTTATTTCTTATTTGTTAATATACTGTGTTTTGTTTTATTAATATTTTAACTAAAAAAAAAAACAACTTTCATGACTCTTTTAAACTGTATATTTTTAAGTTTTATCTTTATATTTGACGTGTGAAAATATTTACATTATGTACATCATCAATAAATATTATTATTATTATTATTATTATTATTATATTATTAGAAAGTGCTTTTACATGTCAATAAAAATATAATAACATGAAAGTTTACAATGTAGAGAGTCACGGCTAGAAACTTCACATATAAATACTGTTACGTTTTTCCCGTGGGTTCTTAACAGAATTACAACTTTGCTATTTTCAACTAATACTCTCTTTATTCACTACCACTGTATACAATTTAACACTCTATACTACTCTTATAACTTTACCACTAATGTCTATTCAACACTCAATGATTAACTGAACTCAACTGCTAACCGACTGACTAACATTCGCCTTAGGTCTGCTTATATATAATCTCCAATCTATCACGAATATTCGGGAAGTATTCCGACGCCACTCTATATGATCTCGACGAGGCCATCGAGATAATTCCAGTCCAGCGATCCTGATACTTCGCGACCGGCCGGGCGATGAGTCATACAGACAAAGAAGCGAGGGGCACGGCGGCTAGTTGTATAGGGTGGCACAAAAACGTTCGGATGGTTGTTAGGCTAGCCGTAACAATACATTTTAAAATTAAATATACTTACAAATTACACTCAAAATACATTTTAAAATTCATATGTAAAGAAAACCATTATAAAACAGAATACAAACACAATACAAAATATTACATCAAGTCATTAAAACTGTTATTAAGATAGTCATCAAATGAATAAAACGCCTTTAACAACAAATAACGTTTCACTCTATCTACAAACTGACTCTCTCCCATTTCCCTTATGTTTACTGGAAGCACATTATAAAATTTTACACAGTAGAAGTCAGTGCCCCTCCTGGTCCTTGAGAGCCTGTGAAACCCAGGGAGTATGTCACCCGCATTTCGGGTAGCATAGTCATGGATGTCACTATGAGCGGAAAAAGTAGTAATGTTGGCCTTGATGTGCATTAGGCAATTAAGAATATACAGTGATGGAAAGGTAAGTATTCGAAGGTCCAGAAAGCTCTGTCGACAACAGTCTCGCCATCCCAATCCCGCAATAATACGCACGCACCTGCGTTGCAGTTTAAAAACTTTAGTTACGTGGGCGCTGTGACCCCAGGTAAGAACAGCTTACGACATATTGGAGGCAAAATACCCGTGATAGGCCGTAATTAGCGTTGACACAGACACGCAACGTGAAAGCACCCTAATCAAGTGAGTCACGCGCGATAATTTACCATAGAGCCTCAACACATGCTCCTCCCAGGTTAGTCTCGAATCAAGGAACACACCAAGGAACCTCACGTGAGGATCACAGGGAATATCAGGATTGTTTAGCCTTAGTGTGAATTTTAGGTTCTGAGTCTTTGATGCATTGAGACTTAAGCGATTTGCCAGAAACCAGTCCAGTATATTGGACTGTGTGGCGCCAACAATATCGACCACGGGGTCAGTTGGGTGATACTTTATTATGTCGGTTGTATCATCTGCGAATAGTATTAACTTTGAATTGTTTTGAACAATTAATCTATATAAATGACCTGTCAAGGTCATTTATATAGATTAAAAACAATAATGGACCCAATACCGACCCCTGTGGTACACCACACTCAACTGGCCCCTTATGAGATAGACTGCGGTTGTAGGAAACATACTGAGTGCGCTCGGAAAGATAAGATTTAAGAAGAGATATGCTTTTGATGTCAAGGTTATAATACAGAAGCTTCCGCAGCAGAATGTCATGCGACACACAGTCGAATGCCTTTGTGAGGTCATAAAAGGATGCATAGGTGTCTAAACCCTCCTCCATACCTTCCGTTATGTGATCGGTAAGATTGTTAATCGCCAGTGTGGTGGATTTTTTATTGCGAAATCCAAATTGACCCTGGAAAAATAAGTTATTTCCCTCAAAAAAGTCATTTAGTTGATCTTTTAAGATGGATTCAAAAATTTTAGAAAAAATTGGCAATAATGATATTGGGCCATAATTGGTAACATCATCAGGAGACCCCTTGCCTTTGAAGATTGGGACCACCTTAGCACTCTTAAGGGCTGAGGGAAAAATCCCATCATTAAGACAAAAATTAATTAGTCTGGTTAACGGCAAGATCAGAAACTCCCTCAGTGTCTTGATAATCCTTGTGTTGAGATCATAACAGTCTTTACTTGTACTATTTTTTAAGCCTAAAAACTTGTCCCTTACTTTATTAAAGGTTGTTGTTTTAAAGGAAAACGAAGCATTATTAAATGAGTTAGGCAGAAAGTCTTGAAAGGTTTTGTCTGCGGCTGGTAAACCAGCTATAACCTCATCAGCGATATTTATAAAAAAGTTATTAAACGTATGAGCTTTCAATATCTCAGAGAGTTGGGAAGTTGATGAGGCCGTGAAGGTCTTCAATATGTCCCACATAGCAATCCGCGGATTGGCAGAGTTAACTATATATGCATCATATGCTGATTTTTTAGCATTGCATATTTCAGCTCTGTATGACTTTTTATAATTATTGATCTCCTCCTTTGTTACTAAGATAGAATTCCTCCTGTTAACAGAGACCAGACTGTGAAGCCTGTCTCTCATATCACGCTCGCCAATCAATCAATCAATTGATTGATTGATTGGCTTTGAGCAGGTGATCGATGTTCATTTGGCTCGAACAGCTGATATTAGATTAGTGAGAGCAGACCAAATGAACATGCCTCAAGTGATACTGGACTTTATCACAATCCTCAAGAGTGCTAATTAGACAACTCAATTTGAGATCATCGGCAAAAAGCAAGTACCTAGTGACTGCAAGTGAAACATTTATGTTAATGAAAACATTAAAGAGAAGTGGACCAAGGTCCCCTCCGGGGACATTGAAGGCCATCGAGAGGAAATTACCCATCCTGACAATCTGTTTGCGCCCCGTCAAATAGCTCTCAAACCAAAAGATTGGAGGTTCACCAATCCCAAACCTTTCGAACTGTCGAACGCCTTGCAAATTAATCTACCAGCCTCCCTCCAAGGCACCCAACAGAAAATCCACATGAGCTAGCAGATTTGACTCAGTTGATTTACGAGGTCTAAAACCGAATTGTTTATTGAATAGCAGAGACTTAAGTAGAGGAGACAAGAAGTCGCAAACCAAACGGTCAAAAACCTTGCGGATCGCACTCAAGGCGCTTATAAGACGATAATTGTTACTGCAGACCTGTTACCCGTAGAGAGCTTTTCTTCCAATAATTTGGGAATATTCTAGTTTGGAGTGAGAGATTGAAGTTATTGTAAAGAGGTGTCGAGATATTAAAGCAGCAGTTCTTAAGAAATATAGTAGGCACTCCATCCGGCCCAGGACCCTTATTAATGTCAAGAGATGAAAGCTTAGTGAAGATATCATAAATTGTGATATGCAATTCGGGGATATGGATAATGGTGGAAGATATCTCTTGGAGAAATAATCAGCAAACATGTTGGCAATATCCCTGCCAGATCCACTTGACTCGTCTAGATAGCTGAGTTCAGAAGGAAAATCGTTATTTTTCCGCTTACTCTTAACAAAGGACCAAAATTTTTAAACATTTGTGCTGATTGCCATTTCAGTGTGATAGATATAATTATTATAAGATTCATGTGTCAGTTGTTTGGATAAACGCCTCAACCCTTCAAACTCCCGATAATCGTCATTAGAATGAGTTGTTTTGAATTTTTCGTGGGCAATTTTCTTATGAATTATTAGAGCAGAGACTCATATCGGGAATTTTCTTGCCGAGTACTTTTTCAAAGGTACAAAACTGTCAATAGTAATAAAGCTAATATTATGCAAAATATTTAATATTGCATTTACTGTCCCATCCCTAAATAAAATGTCCCAATTAAATTGGTCCAAAAACTGTATAATTTCATGAAAATCGGAGTTAAAGTCTCTATAAAATCCTTCGAAGTTGAGATCATTATCTGCTTCTGAAGTATTTCCTTTTGTATGAATATAAATATGAATATGAAGGGGTGAGTGGATGACAGTGGGACCAAGGGAAAGTTGGCCAGGCTGACTGTCTGTTTCCGAATTCTGAGTCAAAACTAGGTACAATAGGCTATTTTGTGAAGACAGGAAGTGATTTCGTTGGAATAGGTTGTGAAAGTTGCAGGTAATGGACATAGTCTGTATCGCTTGCTGAGAATGTAGAGTTCAGTTCACTGTCCTGCCATAGCGCATATGTCTCAAATTAAAGTCACTGATAATATGCAAAGGAGAGTTGGGCATTCTCAGAGTTTCCGAGAATGTTGAGTAAGTTTGGACAGGAGAATTGGAGGTATATAAATCGCTTCCATGTTAAGATGGCGTACGTATACACAGACTGGAACACAGCGTGAAAAGACTGAAGGCAGTATATTTAATAGGTTCCTAAGCAGAAAAGTTTGCTTCGTCAACCGATCCACCACCGTGTCAACATGAACATCAGCTCAGGGTCCAAAAATGCCCCCAGAAATTTGGTTGCCTCAGTATTCGCACCCTGGATTTCCCCCAGTCCAAATGTCAAATTGACCGTCTTCATTGCCCTGAAGGTTCTTCCCTTTTTGCCCTACTGTAGTGTCATCAGCAAACAACCATAAATGTAGATCGAGAGACGCGTTGTAGCATATGTAGATGAGAAATAAAAGAGGTCCGAGTATGAACTTTTGCGGAACTCTCTTATTATATAGGGTCTGCTACCTTCTGTCCCTCACATAGCTTTCCATAAGTTCTACGTTTGTACCACTCATGCCATAGTATTTAAGCTTTTCCAGAAGATTGCGATGAGAAACACAGTCGAGGTCATAACACACTCTACGAGCAAACTGTTCCCCCCCTCAAATGCACTCGCTATGAGCTCTAGGAGGCTCACCACGGCCATTGTGATGGAACGCTGTGATCTAAATCCAAACTACTGTGTTATAAAAAAAATATTTTTTTCAAAATAATCAATAGATCTTGGAAAGTACCGGGATTAAAGAGATAGAACGGTAATTGTTGGTCGTCTTTTGCCCCTTTTTTAAAGACAGGTATTACCTTTGAATGTTTAAAACAATCTGGATAGACACTCGAATTGATGCTTAAGTGAATCAGCCTAACAAGTGGCGGTATAAATTTATTTTTTAGTTGTTTTACCCAAAATCCATTATTGCCTTTCGCACCTGATTATATGTAACATTTTTAAATGAGAAATGTAAACTCTGCAGGGAGGCAGAAAAGCCTCGTGATTCGTCACAAGTACTGGGGAACTGGCTAAGATGTTGTTCTGCCATTCCAGCAAAAAATTTATTAAATTCATTAGAATCTATGTCCATCTCTGGGCTGGTATAGTTCTTACTATTCACCCCCCCCTGTAAGAGTTTACGACCCCCCAGGAGGCACTGAGAATATGTTCTGCAGCAGCAGCCTTTTAATTTATGTCTATACGACTTTTTGAAAGATTTAATTTGATTATTATACATGATTGATTCAGATAAGTACTAGATTTTGGTTATATGTTATGCGGTTATGGAGAACTCTTAAAGTTTCCCTCATGTTTCTGCACTTATCATTGAACAAAAGGAATTGTTCCTTTTGTGGCTTGGACTTGTGTTATAATTGGAAAATACTTATTTATTTTAAGGAATAAGGAATTAAATAAGCTGATAGAAGTAACATACTTCCTTCCTTCTCAAGTGAAGATCTCAAAGTATAGCATTAGGATAAGTAAAACTAGATTATGTTAACTACCATCATTGATTTTGTTAGTCTTGATGTAATTTAGTGTTTCAACATTTGTAAGAAAATATCTTAAACCGTAACAGGCATAATGAAATATCATTAAGGTGTATAATGCCCTACCTTCTAACCTGAGGCATGAGCAGTGTGAAAGTAAATTTAAGGCTCGTTTAAAAAGGTTTCTAATTGATAAGGAGTATTACTCCGTTCATGATTTCTTAAATGGTGCCGAGAGTCAAACTCCTCCTTTGTCTGAAATTACCGAAGTAATTGTGATTGTTTTGTTTATCGTACAAAAATGGGTGCGTAACTTTTTTTTAACTTTTTTTTTTATTTTTTATATGTTTCCTTTCTATAGGTACTTATTAGATTATATGGTGTTTACAATAATTTATTTGACATTTCATGTAATTTAGAATTAGATTACTGTATGACTTTGTCGATGTTCATTTTATGATTTTTTTATGGCAATAAACGTATTATCTTATCTATCTATAATCTTATCTTCCTTGCAGACCTTCTAACAGAAGTGTTCGAGGTCAACAGAAAACATGCACCATCTGCACCGAGGATGCTGTCATAGGTGCTGAATATTTGATGTGTGGACATGGTTTTCACCAAGACTGTATTCAGAAGTGGTTTAACCAAAATAAAACTTGTCCCAACTGCAGAGCCCCTGCACCCTGAATACTTTTTAGGATAATCATCCTGAGAAGGGATTTTGATTTGGTAAATGATATACCCTTGCTGATATTCACCTTGGATATTGTACATTTATTTTACTTTATTATTTGAGTTACTCTTTAACCCATCTGGTTCTATGTGATAAGGAATGTGTGTGATGTTTACTACTATGTATGCAGGAATCCATGGGTCTCGAAAAAACTGAACCTTTTAATAACATCTTTTTACTTCGATGTGTCCTATAATATATAAATGATATTTCCGAATAGGTCTCTTTAATAATTTCGTTGAGGTTTTTGATACTTTTTTAACTAGGGAATAAATTAAGTGGTAACTGTAACTTTGAATGTAATTTCTACTTAATGGAACCATACCTCGGCCGCAGACCCGTTCGTCTGTTGCTTCGGAAAATATCGTGTTCTTCGGTAAATAATGATAGGATCCAATCTTATTCTTACCAGGACACTATAACATCATTAATTAATGTAAATATCATTGTGGATGAAGAATATACAGTGACCGGCAGAACTCATAACTTATATGGAAAGTGTACAAAATAAAGTCAAGTAGTTTATTAATGTCAAAGACACATAAATGTTTACATTCGTCAAGAGAAAAAAAAGTACCAGTGAATTCGTCAAGACAACGATTTAATTTGTTTTTTTGCCTCACTGGAGCGTTTGTCTAATGTAACACCCAAGAATTTTTCAACTCCAACAATGTTTCTCATGGAAAAAACTACTCTCTCAGTCTTAATCAGCATTGAGCAAGAGCTTATAGGCTCAAAACCAAACATGGGACCTACTTTGTTCAACGAGTTCATCGGTCATTATAATTTTCCGAAAAGGTGTCAAAATATCCAGAAGATGGGCGGTATATGGCTGAAACATATAGATGTACAAAAACAATATAAGTGACTCTCATATCAACTCACATCTCTGCCGGTCACTTTCTTCATTCTTTTGCTTGGTACTTAATTTACGCAAAGCCATATCCTTAGAATTTTGAGACATTGTAATTACTTTAATTATTTCAGAAATTTTGATTATTATTATGTTTTTTTTGCCCCTCGTGAATATATTCAATTATATATTGTACAAATGAAAATTGTTTCCAGTTTTAAATTCACAAGCGCCTCTGCCAGTGTTTTAAAGATATCGTGATCACACGTTTAGAATCTGTAGTAATTTATTTCTTTGCTAAGAGAGTCATGGCGGACGACCATGAATCCCGTGGAGCTTAGAAAATGAGAGCTATATACACAGTTAGGCATATATGTAATTTCAGCACCAAATTAGTAAATTAATATAGTTGGTAATCTTCGACAAAAGAAATGACTGAAGGGGACAGCTTAAAATGTAACAGTTGAGACTTTTGGGTTGGCATGGGTAAATGATGCATTTTTGCTATTTTGAAAGTAGTTTTTTTTTTTTTTTAATTTTATTTATTTATTACTGACCTCAAAACAGTAACAAAAAGTGCTGGCACCAAGACTTAATAGGCGTTGCAACATTCTAGCACTAATAATTTAGTTGAAGTTATGTTGTACATATATTATTATCGTGCCAAGCTAAGATATTCATGAATGATGTCTTAATCTTTATACTATGAGAGAAACTTGGTAGCTTCTCACTCAGTATAGTCGTTAGCAAATCATACAACTGGGAGACTTGACACTTCTTGGTTGCACCTTGCACCATACTTATTCCTAAATGATTTCTTGGCACGTTGTGTATTGTATTAGTTTTTATAACACACAGTTTATGTTTCGAACCAACTGAAACCGCCTCACGTTGACTGACACAAGCCATGACTCTATTAACCAAGATAGTTTTTTTTTTAGTATTTAAGTATGATTGATGGCATCTTTAACTTGACGATATTTCACACATAAAAAATCCATATATCATGTAAATCGTAATTTTTTAATTAATTAAAATTATAAAAAGTAAAATGGAATTATTTTTTTAATAGCCTAAAAGGTCATTGGTCTTTACGTTTTGAACTACTCTGGAAATTTTTCAACTGTGAATTTATCCAATTCAAATTATATTAAGTCACTAAATTCCATTATAGGAATCAGTAATAATAATTTTATTGTAAAAAGAGCACATAACTGTCAACAAATATACTCTTATAGCCACTTTGATTAGTCCCTAGTGGAAATCAAAAAATTCGATTCAATTTTATGTTCGATGGGTGTGATGAGAAGAAAGTGACTATAAACAAACTACTATTAAGGAGCTGGCCTCGGGGCAACTGAGGTCAGCCATAAATACGACTTATCACGAAAACTGTCCGCTCAAGACTAAAAGGTATAACAGAGGAACCACTTGGTGGAGCAACTCCTTTGACAAACAATGGAAGGAGGTTCGTAAAATCTTTAATCGAGCCAAAGAGACCGACATATGGGATCAGTACAGAACTGCTCTAATGAACTATAAAAAAACCACCAGAGAGGCAAAAAGGAATCCATGGGAAACCTTCTGCCAGAGCACAACAGATGCACCTGGCAGTGCTAGGGTTCATAAAATTCTGTCTAGAGAATCCGTTCAGGAGTTATGATCGCTAAAACCACATGACTGAGCCTGGCATAGAAACGTTAGAGCTTCTGGGCTATGTATAGATTGACACAACAATCCGCAGGCGATCATCATGATGCCCAACAAGCTGAAAAACGTCAATGAACGGGACAGTGTGTTGGGTCTACCATCAGATGTCATGCCTACCAAAACTAACTATTACCATGCCTATAACATGACGTCCGTCTACCAGAGAGGAACGAATGGGCAAAAGGCTCCAGACATCTGAGAACAACAGAAAATAGTTGGTTCGCTGACGGCTCCAAGACCAATGATGGTACAGGAGCCGCTGCATGGAATAAAAATGGTAAGGTTGAGCTTAAGTGTTTCCTAGGCAAACATGCAACCAATTTTTAGGTTGAAGTTAAAGCCATTGATATGACTGCATAGTGGCTCATCGATAGAAACTGTAAAGGCAAGTCAATTAAGATATTCTCGGACAGTCGAGCCGTTGTTCATCCAAGGCAGTATGGAACTGCCAGGAACTACTCACCAAACTAGGTAGAGAAAATTATCTTACACTGATCTGGATACCTGGACATACAGGATATGAAGGCAACGAAAGAGCTGATGCCTTCATAGGACCATAAGCAGTACTGGCAATAGCTTATAGCACAGCTAAAGAAGCCCTCTCCAGATGGTCACAATAGCAGTTTCTAGCCAAATGGAGAGAGTTACTGGGCCTAACTCATTCAGAGATGGCAGTGAATCTACCTACCATCAGGAGTGAGAACTAAACTTGGCCGACAACGGGCGCAGGCTGTAGTTGGCATGTACACTAACCATTGGCGACTAAGAAGCCACATGAACAAGATAGGGCTTTCCAAAGAAACGAAATGTTTTATGCTACTGTCCAGCAATGGAAAGAACCAGACAAACGGTGTCTGAAAATTCTCAAATTACACTTGCAGATTTGAAAACTGTCCATCCTAGAAAGCTATTCGATTTCATGAAAAATATCGAGCCTCTGGCCTAGTGGAAACCACATATGTGAGCCACAATAGACCAAGGGTCGCATTGGAGGGCCTCATTTAGGCCCACTCACGTGTACAAATACAAAAAAAGGAAAGTAAAAAACTGGAACAGAAATACAACAAATGGAAGATAGAGTAATAGTATATTGTGCAACAAGTGCTGAAAATAAGACTTTTCACAAGAATGAGACAGTTTGGTGGCACGAGCCGTAGGCGAGTGTCATAAAGTGTCATGAGTGTGAAAAGTCTTTTCAGCACGTGTAGCACACTATACTTTTTCTACGACTGCTACATACAGGGTGCCCCACTGGGAGTGTGGTAGAAAATTACATGTTATATGGGAAAAATTTTTATTATTGATTTATCAGAAAATTTTATTCCTAATGAAAGAAGCTACGTGAGTAAGAGATTCTCGCTAAACTATAACTAAGGGCACAGTCCTAAAATGGGGCCACCGGTGTGGGGTCCCATTTTCCAAATATTTTGAAAAAGAGGCTCCGAGGGCGAAGCCCTAAAATGGGGCACAAGCGGCGAAACCCTAGAATGGGGCCTATGGTACGGGAGTCCCAATTTTTACAGATTTAGGAATGGAGCCCCCCGGGGGCTAAGCCCTAAAATGGGGCCCCAAGTCTTAAAAGGTGACCCCTGGTATGAGAGTCCCATTTTCTACAGTTTTGCAAAAAGGGGCTCCTTGGGGGGGGGGGGTGAAGCCCTAAAATTGGGCCCCCTTTTTTAGAGATCTGGGAATGGGACCTCTGAGGGCGAAGCTCTAAAACGGAGACGAAGCCCTTTAATCTAAATACTCGAATAAGCGTGTGAAATGTCTAGTTTTCAAGAGCAGTTGTTAGTGCGTTTTCGTCTATTTTCAGGGCAGTCGTAGAAAAACCTTAGTAAACAGCAAAAAAAATTAAAAAGGCGTTAATCATATCTGGAATATCCAAACAGATCGCCAGGAAATTGTAAAATGGTGCTTAGTGCTATGAAGGCAGAGACAAATAGGGATGAGATGCTGGAAACATACTATGTATCCAAATGAGAAAATGTACCTGTAATAATACAATTCAAGAATAAAATATCAAAACGAAAAGTACAAATCAAAGTTAAACAACTTAGAGGAATTAAGGTAAATGAATGGTGATTGGAGAGGGGAAATAAAAATATTTACTTCAATGATGATTTTATGCATTAAAAGAAAACTAAAGAACATCAATAAAACTACAAATATAAGTCGGGCTATGCACCGTTTTAGGATTAGAAATGAAAATGAGCTAATGTAATTCAAATTTCATAGAACAAACTGTGTTAAATACATTATTAATATCAACAAAACAAACATATATTCTACATTAAAAATTAATTGAAAGTTGACTAAATATTTTATACATCAGCAAAACAAGTCTAAGAAACAAAATAGAAGATTTTATTTACATAATACAAAAGAATGGAGAAATTATTCATATCATTGTTCTCAGTGAAACAACGATTTATCCAAATGAAGTAGATTTTTCAAATCTGCCCTCTTACACTGCTATTCACCATGCCAGAACAATACAAGGGGTAGGCACAACGATCGATGTGAGAGATGGCATAGACATGTGCCGTGCACGATGGCTCTACTAGTAGAATAGACATCTTTTTTAATGAACTTGAATCAAAATTACCACACTTCGAAAGTTGAATTAAATAGAAATACAGAGGAGTATGAGCAATTACTAACTAAAAAGGACACACAAATAATGGAATTTGAAAGTTTCTAACTTTAAGTCGTCATATGAAAACAGCGTCGTTTGACTGAAAATCTTGATGAAGAAATAATTTCAGCAGAGAAAAAGCTGATTGACTCCCTAAAAACCAATCACTTAAAGAAAAGTTGGGTGATTTGGAGTGTGAAAGAAACTTCCTCGAGGAGATAATGGCTAACCAGTCAAAGTCGATGGATGATCTTCAGAAAAGAATTGATGAGTTGTCGACTATAAATAAATCAATGCTTTCGTCAATTTACGTGTTGGAGTTTCCAAATTCACGTCACAACAGACAAATTGTCGTCTTAAAGTATCTGATAACATTAAGGCTACAGTTTGTGTTCCGCAGCTGAATTTAATGGATGAATTAACAAGAGTTGCCGACTTACAAGCCAACAAGCTCGCAGATATCGAAGAGGTTCCTGATTATACTGTGTAGATTCCAATGCCAGACACTGTTCTAGTGTTTAATGGGATATCTTGGATTCTTCTTACCAGACATCCGGCACGGTTTTTAGCAGTTGCACAACCCATACTTTTCGCTTAACTATTCATCTTGGGAAAAGTGATACCTTTGTTATTAGCCTAAATGTATCGTATACAAAGATATCACTTTCCCAATTACATAAAACTAACCCAACGAATGTTTTAGAGGTTAGGGACATCATAAAAAAAAATCAAGATTAAACTTCTACAGGATGGGATCAGATCTCTATGAAGGTATATCTTCGGCTTTTCCCACCAGGGCACTAGAAGCACTTGCAGATGCAATAAATGTTTCATTTTCTACTAACACATTTCCTATATGTCTGAAACGAGCAGTGCGATCATGCGATGCATAAGCGTGGCGATCATGACAGAGCCCATCTAATTTTCTTTCAATAGCTCTTCTGCCTGCAATGTCCACAATTGTTGTCAGGTTGGTGAAGGTTTCTGATCTTTTGAGTCCTAGGCAGTTTGGATTCAGAGCGACAAAGAGCACTGGAGATGCTGTATTTGACCTTCTGCTTGTACTCTACAATCAGCTTAATTCTGGTGAGGCTGCTGCAGCAGTGTTCTGTGAAATGTCCAAAGCCTTTAACAGTGTGAATCACAGAATACTGGTGTGGAAGTTAGAGAGGTATGACTTTAGAGGCTCTTCCTTGTGCTGGTTCGAATCCTACGTATCTGGTCCTGTTCATCAGAGTGTCAATTTCAAGAGCTGCTGTTCAGATGAGCAACAAATTTCTCTGGGTGTCCCAAAGGGCTCTGTCCTGGAGCCTATAATTTTCCTTTTTATGTTAACCACTTTTTTTAATCTTGAAATTCTTTTCACCAGCGACCAAGTGTTTTGTTATCCGAACTTTGTGTTCCACTGTCTTTTTGCTTCTAAAATACTTTGTTTTTAAATTTAATCATATCTATTATATTCTTCGTTAGTAACTATGCCTTCTTTTTTTTTTCGACGATACAAGCTACACTTTGTTTTACAGGATATCTTAATTCCTCCCATTACACAGGTGCTGGATTGCTTCCTTGTATAATATAATTTTTACAGGGAAAAACACATTAAGCACTTTAATCTGAGAACATATTATATGAAATATTGACCTTTCTGCATTCCAATATAGGATTCCAATCAGCTCCCGCCCAAAACCCTGAAGTTTATTTTTTGAAAAACACATTTATTAACATAATTTAACTTATTTGCCTTTGATTGCCCACAGGCATAGGTAAGGAACTGTGCATGGTGGTCCGATAGATCCGTCCCCAAAACTTCCAACAGTAAAATCATCATAGAAATTCACACAAACATTATCTATAAGTGTAGAAGCGTATCCTACCTTTCTTGTGGATTTAAAAACTGTTTGATTAAGATTATAATCTGATAAAAGGTCAAGAAACAAACTGTTCCTGTGCATTCCTTACCAATAAGTTCAAGTTAAAGTCCCCAGTAATTACCAATTTAAAATTTGCATACTTACGCCTAATATAGTCTGATATTTCATCAATTGTCTGAATAAAAATCTCAAAAGACCCCCTTCTATAAATTCTAAACAACAACCAACCTCAGCTGAGATGACATGAACTGAAAATGACTTGAACAGAGGTTCTAAAAAGAAAACCATTGGCCAGGGGGCGTTTCTAATAAGGAAAATTTCCAGAACCCAGCCAATTGAAACAAAAAGCGAAAGATCAGGACCTCAAAATTTAATTACCGATTGGAAATCAGGTTGGGAACGTAAAATTTTGAACACTCGTGAGGGCATTGGAATTTACAAAACCAGTTAAAATTCAAATAGCTGTTTTCGGCGAAAATTCGAGCGTTTCGCGTCATAACCGCTGCAGGTGTTTTTAATTACCACAGATGTGTAGATTCCAGATTTTTCTAGGAACAAACAAGTCGAAAAAGTTGCTATAAAAGCGAAAACTTATCGGGGCAAAAGATAGTCTGACCAGAAACTTCACTTGCAGTACGTCGTAATGTCCAAGTGGTACTTGGGAAACTTTTGAAACTCTAAATTAAATCTTCAAATTTTTAAAAATAACTTTAATTGTCTCACAGTTTTGAAACTCGTGGAAGTAACTAAGTAATTAAGCAAATTCATGTCGTCGGGTCGAAAAATTACGTAAAGAAACGCTGTTTGAAATTCGTCACACAATAAAGAAGCAGGTGGTCAACAGAAGCAATTAAGCTACATAAGCAAGTTCCGGTATAACGTTAACTCATAGACAGTAAGTGTAATAATTTTAAGATCATAATGCTTAGGGTGTCTGTATATTTGATAACATTGTCTTGTTGTATGTACTCGAGAATTTAATGATTATTCCATTGAGCCATTCAGTGCTAATGTCACACTGTAATTTTATGCAGTAGGAAAAGTTAATCGAGTATTTAATTATGATTATTCCATTAAAACCAATCAATGCTAGCGTCATCCCGTATTTTATTTCATAGAAATCGTAGAATTGTTTTTATCCTAAGCCACCAACTAATCTTCAGAAAGTGTATGAATACAAATTAAATCACTGCGGAAACGAATTAATGCTAATTGTAGTTCTTTTATTAATCCAGAATTGCTTGACTGGCTAGTTTTTAGTTAACATGCTCACAGATAAAATATAATTCTTTAGGGAAGTTGATACACGGTAAAAAAAATCACAGCGGCGAAATAATAATACCAGTGAAATTTTCATTTACTGTGCAGACTGATTGTCTGGCAAACCTTAAGTACGAGGTCATATTAGAAAATAAGTGACTAGATTTGAGCCCACCACTATTTAATTAAGAAAATGCTCCCTTTCAATAATTGTGTGCTCCCTTAAATACGCAATTTCAAATATTGTTTTTATTATTTGAAAAACGCAAACTGATTTGGCCTACGTTCATTTAATTATATTAAATATACCTGAGAATAGAATTAAGTGCTGGAAATAGGAATGAAGTTGTTGCAAACTAATTGGAGAAATGTGGGTAGTTGCCCAATTTCAACGAAATAGGGTGTCAACACACTGGTACTGCGAACCCGGTTACAGAAAATGAACAGGAGGTGAAGAAAAGGCCGAAAATACAGTAAGTAAGTGAATAGGGTAAAACGGCGTTCCTTACATCCTATACATACGCCCTTTCACCCTCAGTTACCCCATTCAACCTCTTTTCCTCGATTACTCTCCCTCTCACCCCATCTCTGACCCCAGCAACTATGTCCAACGTGGGCGCCCCGGCTGCGACCTGCAATGCCTCCGTTGGCACAGTCCTGTAAGTCCTCATCATCATCAGCAAGAACATCCTCTGTGCTGCGTCCAGTTGACTTCTGACCCTGAAGTCCCTGGCCCTTGCCAACTCATATATGAGTTTCCTTATTTTTGTCGATTTTTCCCTTGTTTCTGCATAAGGCCCCCACTTTGGTGACTGTTTCCCCACCTTTCGTCCTTACGTTCTTTAGATGCTCTATAAAGTGCAACTTCGTGTCTAGTCTGATGCCCAAAAAGTCTACCCAGTAATCACAACTTACTCTGGTTCCCAAAATCAGTACGTTAGGGCCCCATACTTCCTCTTGCTTCAACAAACATGCACTTTGTTTTAGCCATATTATAGACCGATCTACTAATTTTTTCCCAGCCTTTGCATATCTTTCAAGTGCTTGCCCACTTCTTTTCGATGTTCTTTACTGAATTATCCGTTATCATCACCAGTCGGTCATCCGCAAAGGCTTCCATACACACCCTCACCAGCCGTTCTCACCTTTCGCAACCGCCCTTCCATACACACTATCCAGAGGGTTGGCCCGAGACTGGATCCCTGCGGATAACCCTTGTCAATCATTCTACTTACATCACCACTACGCACCTCCCTCTCATTCAAAAAATCCCACAAAATTTCTCACGATCTACTTGAACTGGCCAAGCCAGGTTAAAGGCATTCTTGAGATACAGCGTCACTATAAGTGAATGCTTTCGCTCCCCTTTCACTCTTTGCTTCTCACTTATAACTCTTTCAATCGCCTGGATAATGTCCCTTCCACCTCTAAATCCGTACTATTCCTCACTCATTTTCCCTTTGCTCGCATACCACTCCCTAACCCTTACATTGTTGTTGTTTGACTGAATGGCTCTGCTCCCTAGGGGCAATTTGCCAGCTCATTGGTGGCAGGGGGATGTCTGGTTCAGGACCATATCCCCACCACTAACTTCAAAGTACCGTGGAAAATTTTCAAGCTGCTATATGTTTGTTAAGGATGGGTATTAGTGGTATGTTTGTCTAAAAAATAAGATTGTATGGTTATATAAAGTGATAATCTTTATAACATTATCTTATTTAGTTTTAAGAATTTGTTTATGAGATTAATTATGTGGTCATTAAGATTATTTAAAACTGTTTTAATATTTAAGGGGATGACTAAACCTTTTTTACGTAATTCCTCATAGATGCAAAATCCCTGTATTCTGTAAATTGGACATTCAAAAAAGATGTGGTCAAGATCTTGTACTTTTCCACACTCACAATTTGGAGAATTTTTTATTCCAATCCTGAATAAAAATGTGATCCCGTCAAGCAATGTCCAGTATGCATTCTAATTATGGTCACAATATACCTTCGATCCATATAGCTAAATTTATTGAACCATTTTTCTTTTGGAAATTCATTAATAATATCAGCATAAAATTTTCCTTTGTGGGCCAGTGATACCTTCCACATCTCATTCTGTTGCCCAAAGGGTTCACCACCCTATCAAGCACCTTGCCCAACGCTGGTAATAAGCTTATAGGTCCGTATCCACCGTTTGCCTTGGGTATTCTGGCTATTTTCCATGCTTTTGGAAAGCAGCCTTGTCTCCATCAGCAAGCATTAAACAGGTCCATTAACAGCTCGTTGGGTATTTTGTCCTCTCCGCAAGCTTTGTTCTTCTTCATCTCCTTAATTGCCTGGTAGGTCCATGTTTTGTAATTCCCCATCCATCTCCCTTTTTCCCTGATATGCTGATAGTTATCCCTTTCAACTCTTTCTTTCGCCGTTATTTCCGGATGGTACTCTTCCAGAAGAAAAAGGTCGATTATTTTCTTTTATTTCAATTCCTCCCTTGTCCAACATGGCCTTTTCTCCCTGTTGAAAGCCCTACCTCTTTAGTAATTCGCACATCTTTTCCCAATTTTCGTTCTCTGTTAGGGTTTCAATGTCCTCTCTCTCGTTTTTTGCAGTCTTTTCTCCTTGATCATATTTTTGTAATCTCTTCGGATATGTATCCAGCACGTCATCTTTAGGCTCCTGGTGGTCTGCTGCATTTCATTTTGGTAGTCCTTCCTTGCTTTCTTGACCTCTCTCCTCAACATTGACAATTCCCCATCCCACCAGTCCTGACTGACGAACTCCCTTTTTTTGCTTCGTCTAATCCCGGATCTACATCTTGTGCAATAGTCCTGAAATGTTTTTGCCTCCCGTTGGATATCTTCTTTTGTTCTCACTTCCCCACTTTTGTATTTCGAGATGTTTCCCATAAACCTGTCCCAGTCGATGTTTACGAAATCATATTCCTTTCTAATTACCTGTCTCTTTGCCATCTTCATTTTCAGCGAAAACCTGATGTATCTATGGTCGCTCAATGTTCCATCGTCAATAACTGTCCACACGTTCAGGGCTACGTCCCTAGATCAGGTCACGTCCACCCAACTCTGCCCTCTGGATCCACTGAAGGTAGCTATTGAGTCTCATCTATTGTTTAGCACGAGCTCTAATTGAATTGCCCAAAACATCAGTTCCTCTCCCCGTGTTTCTTCACTACAAAATTTGGCTACATGACCGTACCTACAGCACCTGTAGCACATTGCCACCTCGACATACTCTGCCACAAATTTTATCGTAAGATCCATATTTATTTTGCCTACCTTCATAATTTCTCTAAACATATCCCCCCTAGTTTCTATAACTACATCTTCCTTATAAAGATTTAGACAGGGTTTCCTTGCTACCACCTTCATCTCATTCATATTCTCCCCCATTAGTGCCGCTATGTTGTCGTTTTCATCCCAGAGCCCCCTTATTATCTCCTAGTCACTCATGCCCTTTTCCACTCCTAAACGAAATCTTGGTCTATTGTTATTTTCTCCTTTAATATCCGATTCATTCTCATTACCCAACAATTCTCCTACTTTGTCCCTCTGCTCTGCGTTTCGAACTAACTAACCCACCCTGCCTGGTTGGCCTTATACTTTTTAGTTCCTTGACCCCTCCTTTTAACAACAATTACCTGGTTCCCTTCAAGACGTTTTTCCCTACTTGTAAGTCCTTATGTTTCCCTTTAGCGAACACCGCAACCTCGTACACCTCCCTTTTTTCGGGCGATTTCCATGCAGTCCCCTCATTCACACTCCTCAGTCGTTCCTTCATCCTTTCTTCCCTCAGTTTCCTCCTCTCCTCCATCTTTGTCATATCTGCATAAGTCCTCTGTACCTTTTTCTTTCTTTTCTCTCCATCCGTGCCAGTTGTTAACTCTCAGCTGAGATGACAGTCAATATTTCCTTCTATGCTTTTTTGAACCACCCATTTTAATTCCTGCAGGCCAATATTGCTTGTAACAAAAATGCAAGCACCGCCATGTTCCATTTCTGTTGAATACTTTGACCGTAGTTCGTAACCTTCCACTTTAATAAAGTCATCTTCGTTGGGTTTCATCCAGTGCTCTGTCAAACAAACAAAGTCTGGTTTTCTGCTCATACCACAAAACGAAACTTCAATTTTTAATGTTTTGTTCTTCACGCACTGAATATTCTGATGAAATACTGAAATCTGTTCAAAAGTCACCGTTTCCACGCCCTTCTCGTACAGCACTGCCATTTGGGATCGCTATTTCTCTCCCTTTGTCAAAATCCTTGACCTTTCATTGCACATCAGATGTAAATATGTAGGACAGCCCAAATCGAAAACAGAGTGCTTCACATCCAAGCTCAAAACATTGAATATTCCAATATTGTCTCTACATACCTATCAAACCAAAAGCTAAGCCTGTATGGAATGTAAAAACCAACACAAAATAAAAGACATTTTTCCAGCACTAGATGAAATATTAGAACACCAAAGGCGGTTGCATTATTATTGGTGATATAATTCTAGATTTACTAAAAACGTCTCATCAAGAAAATTCAAGAAGAATGACAGAAAGAACCTGAATAACATTCTATGAAAACTGCTATACATTATCAGATTTGTGTTGAAGGAATTAGTAGTAAAAAAACAACACTTACAGAAAAAATAAATTTATTCATAAAAAAACAAAAAGCAATACTTTCAAATATAACTATAATAAGAAATATCTTAACATTTAAACATACTTTGACTAGTAAAGCTTATCATTAAGTGTAGTGTAGACGACGTAAAATATTTTCCTTACTGGAGCGTGTCTTCAACAACCCCCCTCCCGTATAATGTCCACATTTGTCCCCCAGTTATAACAGTCCAGCGCACGCTTTCAGCTTTTTTTTCTCCTTAGAAGGTATTAATTATTTACTTCTTGCCTTCGGGTTAAAAATATTTAACAACAGTCAACAATTCTTATTTTTATAACGCATGATTGTGTATGTCTATTTTGAGGATGTTAAAAACATACTAATGCAATTTGACACAACAAAAGTAGACAACCATTTGTTGAACGGTTTGTAGTGGGGCTCTAGTAAGCAATAGTCACTATACATCATTAAAATTTGATAAAATAAATTCATGAATATAGCTCCCACTAAACCGTGTATAAACTCCACATAACCCATACACGAACCTCCGATCGTTTTACAACCAAACAAACGAGTTAAAATAAAAAAAATACTGTCATGACCTTTTGCTTAAAATTTCGAACCTAATTTCCACTACTATCACAAATTGATCGTGTCTAAGTCTTGAATGGGGGCCCTGCTGCCGCTACTGCCATCTTGCGAATGAGACGACGCCGCCGTGTTTGGCGGGTTCTTGTTCGACTCTTTCGTCGTATTTGAGATGTTCAATTTGTTTATTATGTTGGGAATCGTAAATTCGGAGTTGGGCAATTTGCGCATAATTTTGCCGGACGTGATCAGTCGGCCGAAACCTTCTTGGTGCGCGAACGCGTAGCCCGAACGAATGGAACGTCTCGCCCTGCGTGCGGACGGCGTTCGAAGTACATCCTGGCTCTGTCTAGATCGGACCTGAAAAAAAA
>MU187495.1:0-10047 GCA_016904865.1 Pissodes strobi | reverse complement strand
TCCGAGAGACCTTGGCCATTGGCTGCGACGGCATCATAATAAGTACCTAGAAATGATTTTCATCATTATACTTTTAGTTCGAGCATATTTAACCCAGGCTACTTACCAAAGGCAATAAAGAACAATATAATCGACACAAAGCATCCTTGAAGCGCGCTACGAAAAAACTCCTTTTTATTGAAAAACAGATTCAGGTGGCCGGGCTTGTAAAGCTGAGGGTACAGAATCGAGTTCTTGTCGTTCACGTCCTGATCGAAGATTCCTACCGCTAATACTGGCAACGATGTGTAGAAAAGGTTGTAGATCGATATGTACATCGGATCAAATACTGTCTGAAATATTAAAGTTTTATGTTTACATCTACATAATTTTACAGATGATCACGGAAAATGAGCAACCCTTTAATCCGGGTAGAGCTTGGACAATATCACATCTGCTTTAATATCAACTTAATAAAGACCGAAAATACTTTGGTTATTTGAAATGTGAGTTTAAAAAATTCAATTCTAGATTTAATCACACATTATTAATTTGCATTAAAGAGTACTCACTTGCGCACTAAATCCACAAAAAAAGGCGTACCAAAAGTGGCACAGGGTAAATGCAAAGTTCTTGTTAAAGAAGTATCGTAAAAAACTGCACATTCTGTAGTAGGACCACCGTCCGTGGACCAAGAGGAGCCGTTCAAGGTAGCAGAACTGGGCTATGGAGTAGTCCGAGGCGAGGACGGCTTGCATGCCCTCTTCCCCCGAAATACCTACTCCAATATGGGCGGCTGAAAAAAAATATGAATGTTGTTTTAACCAATTTAGATCATTAATTAAGCGAGAAAATCCCAAAGAAAACATGCATTTTGATTCTAATTAGCATTAACAAAGCTTATGGGTTTTATGAATAATCGCTCTATATACCTTTAATCATGGACACATCATTGGCTCCGTCGCCGATTGCCAACGTAACAGCGTGCTTACTTTTCTTGACCAATTCGACCACTAGCGCCTTTTGTAGGGGCGTGACCCGACAACATATCACTGCCTTACACTGCATCACAACGTCGAGGAACATGCGCTCCATCTGGGGGTGCAAACAGTGAACTAACGAGTGGCCGTTTACCACTATAGCGAAACCTGCATTGGTTTCTTCGACGTGAGGGTCCTCGACGCCACCTAAGTACTCCAGTTCGGTGCTGTAGCAGATTAAAGCAGAATAAAATAAGAGATTTTTTTTTACATATTTAAACTACACGTACCGTTAAATAACAATAATTAATTGGACATATCAATCTCGACGGTTTTAAACAGTACAGCAAGGCCGCATGCATTCTTGAATTTGTATTCTTATATGTATTACAATAAATAGAATTAAGATATTTCCTTAAAAAGATGAAATTTGCATGCTTTTCACACTTGTGCAGTTACTCTTAAAATGAAACCCCTTTTTGGGAGCTTTTTTAATTATTAAACCATTTGCTATGCCTTTGTTTTCTTCAAAAATTCTCCTGTTTAAAATAATTTAATTTTAAAAAGGACGATCAAACAAGTTTAAGTAAAATAGGGCAAATCAGTTTAATATCAACTGGAAATATTTCTGCAACTCTAGATGCTACAAGTTAGTAATGGTTTCTAGTATTACTACAAACACTTTCTAGGCAGTTTGAAAGTAACTCCATATTGTAGCTACAATGGTAATCTAAGAATTTGCGAGAGTCAATATCGAGTTAAAAATAATAAGGAGTTCGTCCGCAATAATCTTATGCTAATGAATAACTAATTAATCTATGTCTAAACAAGCAAATGCTACAGAATTAGAGAGCAGAGGTAGATTAAATTATTAATAGTGTGAGAGAGGCTGCATTAGCCTAGTCTACCATCTATGTGATTGTGACGCGATCGCTATACAGTGTGTCCTAATTCGCGCATGTAAAGCTATTTCATTTATTACACAAGGCGATTACTTCATTTTGTTCACCCGAGTATAATTTAGTAACCATTTTCTCTCTCTTACACACACACACACATGGATCAGGTTTGTGAAAATTATGTCAATCTCTGGTAGGAAAAGAAAACTAGAAAAATGTGTGAACAGGCCATTGATTTTTCAATGTCCCTTCTAAACTATTATTAGCCAAGAGTTCCTGCTTTAGGGCACTGAGCAATGAAAAATCATGCATTTAATCAGAATCATGAATCCGACAAATTGGCGACGCTCTGGGGGAGAGTGATAAGACTGATAAATATACATCGCAAAAGCCAAACAGGACGACCTGACGGATGGGACATAAGGTACCAAAGCCGTAGCCAAACGAACATGAAGCTCCCCCCACTGAAGCTATCGCTCGACAATATGCCATTCGGATATACCACCTGGGCCAGTTGTAGTTGGGACACGCCAAAGTTCTTATCGATTTTGCTTCAAGTTGCAACATGATCGTGAAGACCAGCCAATTTCAAAGGAAAAACATTAATAAATAAACCTGAGTGTCAACGATGGAGTAACGCAGAATCAGATAAACCATGTGTTGATAGACCGCCGACACTCTAGCAGCATCATTGATGCTCGAAATATGAGAGGAGCAGACAGCAACTCTGACCATATGTTAGTTAGGGCTAAACTCAGAACGAGGCTGTCTACACAAGCAAAGGAAAAACACACAAAGATCGAGAGATGGAATTCGTATAGGCTGCAGGACTTGGAAGTTGAGGCACGGTACCAACTAGCCATCAGTAACAAATTTCAAGCACTAGATGAAAAGGAGACCACAGAGGTAGAGATGAATGGCAAGCAGTGAAAGCAGTCATAATGGAGGCGGCGGAAGAATGTGTGGGGAGAAAGAACAAGAGCACGAGTAGAAAGTGGTATGACATGGAATGTGAGGACATATTAAACCAAGCGAATGGAATATCTATCGAACCCAACAGACCAAACTAAGGAAAATTTTAGTAGGAAGAGAGCGGAAGCAAGAAGAACCTTAATAGTAAAGAAAAGAACTTACCTAAACAAACAGATTGAAAGGATGGAAATAGAGAACAGACAGAACCTGTGCAGAAAGTTTTACAAAGAGGTTAAACTACAGAGAAGAGGAACAAATATGAAAATAGTTGGCTTTGTCAAAAAGGAAACGGGAGAATTACTTACAGAGGAGCAAAACATCATCAGAAGATGGAAATAATATTTTGAAAATTTACTTAATATACGCAAGGAAGAAAACGAAGAAGTGGCGTGGCACCAAACAGCGGAACTAAAAATCAATATAACACTCTCAAAGAAGCAATAAAAGCGCTGAAAAGTAGAAAAGCTCCAGGAAGTGATGGCATTGAAGCGGAACTAAAAAAAAAGGGTGGGCCCGAACTACATGCCAAAATACACCAAATTACAAAAATGATTTGGGAACAAGAGAAGATCCCGGCTGAGTGAAGTGGGAGCATGATTATCCCAATGCATAAAAAAGAAGATAAAGAATCATGTAAAAATTATAGAGGCATTTCACTAATCAATTGTTGCGTGTAAGATATTATCCATAGTACTATTGAAAAGATTAACGCCATTCACAGACGAAATACTGGGAGACTACCAATGCGGCTTTAGACCTGGCAGATCAACCATTGATCAGATATTCACCATCAGACAGATACTCGAGAAATATTGGCAGTTTAACCAAGATGTGCACCACATTTCCGTAGATTTTCAACAGGCCTATGATTCCATCAACCGGAAAGTGATATGGTCAGCAATGACCGAAATTGGTATCCCAAATAAACTGGTGTCAATGACGCAAATGTGCATCAGCAACTCTTACGCACAGGTACGAGTAGGATGTCACAGCTCAGAAACATTTAATACTAATTCCGGCTTAAGACAGGGAAACCCACTATCCCCCCCTGCTATTCAACCTAGCTTTGGAATATTCAATGCGAAAAGTTGAAGCAGACTTGATCACAAGCATTTCGGCACGAGGATTGTTCTAGCATTCGTTGACGACGTCGATACCATAGCTCAGTCAGCGCGAGATGTATGTGGAATTTTCTGTCGTTTTGAGGAAGCTGCACTGCAAATGGGCCTCAAAGTCAACGAGGACAAGACTAAATATATGGTAATGTCAGGAAATGCCAGAAATAGGGTCGGCAGAACGTCTATAAATTGTAAAGGAATTACTTGAATTCCTTCTGTAAGGATATCCAATTATTATTAAAACTGTCCAAAGAACCTGAATCTTGTTTCATTGAATTAAATGAGTGGACGAAAAACACTTTTTCTACAGTAAGCTTGCTTCAACACAAATGTTGAAACAACAGTTTTCACATATTGAAACTGACATTATCGAGACGGTCCTTATAGAACCCGTCCACGGAGTAAAATACTTTATTAAGTAAAAAATGTTTTATCTTTGAAATAAAAGATTTTTCAGGGAGATCTCTTACCACTTGAGGAACCTTCGGTGCGTGATAGTTAATTGAAAATCTTGACTTATTTATTCTATGGTAATCAATTACAACATTACCATTATTTCTAGTCGCATGTGAATGCACAGTGTTCAATCTCATATATTGATCCACATTTTATTTAATATACTTTAGGCACTCCAGTACATACATACCAGGAAATGTCAGTATTTTATTTTTTCTAAAAGCACCTCTGCAATCTGCTCGATAAGGCAATTTGTTCACTACTCTTATGGCTTTACGTTGCAGAGAAAACACTCTAGTGGCATCCGCCGCATGTCCTCAAGCAAGCAAGCATAAGATATTTTTGCCTCAACTATTGCATGGAAAGTCAAGAAGAACCTTTCCGGAGACATTATCTACCAGATTCCTCAATACAAAAACGCTTGAGGATAATCCACCCGCCAATTGATCAATATTTGACTGCCAACTCAACTTTAGATCAAGCCAGACACCAAGAAATCGCAAACTGCTTGGGATATTTTGAGAATTAAAAAAGGTTTTAAGAGTGAAGATCATAATTTCAGTCTTTGATATATTCAAACTAAGGTTATTCGCATGGAACCAGTCAGTGTCTCTAGACCGTGCACCGCCCAATTTCGTCTCCAACTCCAAAGCATCCGTGCCTCCAGCAGCAGTAAACAAGATAATGGGATCGCAAGCTACCAAGTCATTAACATATATTACAAATAGGAGCGGCCCCAGCACAGACCCTTGAGGAACACCCAAATGTATAGGTTTTAGGCCTGATGTACGATTTTTATAATCCACCAGCCGAAGAGGATTTGTAAGGTAAGATGAGAGCAGGTTAAGACTTTTAGTGGAGAAATTGTAATATTGCAGTATGGTCATAAGCATATCGGGCGAAACACAATCAAAGACCTTCGTTAGAACACACAGTAATGCAGCAGCAAACCCACCACTATGAAAAGCATCTGTAATAATCGAAATGAGCCTACTTATCGCCATGAAAGTTGACACCCCAGGCCTGAACCCGAATTGCTGCTTGTTGAAGAGGTTATTCAATTCAAAATGGCTGCTAATTCTTTCCTTCAAAGCCTTCTGGAAGATCTTACTAACGAGAGGCACCAAAGAGATCGGACGATAATTTGACACCTCGTCCCGGTCACCCTTCTTATAAACAGGCACTACTCGAGATAGCTTGAAAACTGAAGGATAGACACCTTCTTCAAGACAACAATTTATCAATTTCGTTAAGTTAATATACTTAATGATCTTTGTGTTGTACCCATAATAATCTGTACAAGGAGAGTTCTTCATTGAAAAAATTATATCACGTATTTCATTATATGTTACTTCTTCAAAATCAAGCACAGGAATGTTATTTACATTTAGATTGTGTTTATGCAAAAACTGTTGAGATCATATATTTGTTTGAGGTATTTCGTTGATAATATTTGAAGCTATATTTGTAAAAAAATCGTTAAAACAATCCGACTCTATTTAGGTATTTTTTGCCTGAATTTATTTATAATTTGCCAAGATGCTCTAGAAGGATTTCCAGAACCCATAATAAAACCATCATCTGCTCCAATTTTCTTATCTCGAATTTTACTACGATATTCCCTGCGAAATTCCTTTATTTTTATTCTCAATATATTGGAATTTGTACGCTTGTAGAGTGACTGCATAAATGTCAATGTGTCTCTCATTCTTTTTAACTCATCATCAAAGAACTCTATGTCACAGTTACTTCTGAGAGATATCTTTATAGTTTTCACAGGAAATGCGGTCAGCATGCACCCGTTCAACATACTCAAAAACATTTCGCTCTTTTTCTCGGCATCGTATGGACTACTTAAAAAATCCCAGTTGAGATTGCTCACTAAATCCCGGAGAGTGGAGAGACCCAAGGACGTAACAGGCCTGCAGGAAACAGGTAGGTTTGGCAGTTTTTCACAACGCACACTCATTTCGAGAGTCACACCCAAATCAAAGAGTATATAATGTAAAGAGAAGACAGCCGGCGAATTTCCTTTGATCTTTCGTCAGCCGTTTCAATGACCTCGTCCCTTTAACTCGGAGATATCGCGACGTTGCCGAATGTAACTTTTTATCAAGGCGGGCGATGTTGACGTCAAGTCAAACAAGATGGCGAATAATCGATTTCATCACAGTGGGTCGAAATAACGAAAATGAGGACAAAATTTACTAAATATCTAATACTTTCTGCTAGGATAAAATGTTATATCGAGTGATTTTCATTCAAATTCTCTGAATTTGTTTAAACTTTTGCATTTTCTTAAAATCTCAGTGCTCAACTTATTTTAATTAAAAAATGTGATAAAATTCAGTTTTTTAATGTTTCTGGCGAATTTTTATTAAAATTTATTCAGGACGCCTAAAAGCTTTAATTAATCAAATAAGAATTTCCTTCAGTTTAAACTAAAAAGGTGTAATCAATATTTTTCGATTATTTTAAAGGAATGTTTCATTCAAAACATAGAGGGGATAAACTCTTAGTATGTAGATAAACCAACGAAAAAGTAAATTCTATTCGAATCTCACTACTTCCGCAAATTTCGCCTTTTTTTGACAGTTGTTGATTTTTCGTGTGAATGTAAGTTTTGGTCCATACTCATTGACGCGAAATTTCGTCGGCGAATATTTGCTAAAAAGTTCAAATAGTTTTAACTTTTTTGCGAATATATGCTTTTAGTGGAATAGGTTTTATAGGTTAGGTCCAAGTACCGGAAGAGGTAAGCAGGTTAGTAATATATTTTAAAGTCTAGAATGGGCTCAATTAATCTCATTTCTGCAACAAAATTGCGAAAATCTCATTTTAAAAATCTATTTCTAACCGAAAATTTTCTTTTCTGGTGTCATTTAGCTGGTGGGTATTTCGTAGTTTTAGGATAATTACCAAAAGGGCGCAAACGGAACATAAAATAATAATATCTCCACCGAAAAAAAATATAATTAATATTATTATCCAATGGTCAAAGTATCTATTCTACAATTTAACTAAGGAACTCAATGTCTGAAAAGAATAAACAAATAAATATAGCAAAGCAGTCAAGAAATTTGAGGTTAATTCATAATTATGGTAGAATTCGTAAAAAAATCAAATTTTTCGCCTCGAATAATTTTAAAGCTGAAAATGACAGTTTATGTAAAAAAATGCGAAATTCGCGAAAGTGCGTATGAAGCTTAATTATTAGAGTAGAAGAAACAATTAATGTTTTATCAGAAGTCCGAGGATTTTTTAAGAAAAGTCATGAAAAATGCATGTATTGTAGGTAAGCAAAATTTTACCGAGTGATTGTTAAAAGATTCTATTAAATGAATTGTGTTACATATCATAATTAAAGTTTACACACCTAATTTCACTTACACAATATGAATTAAAAAACTAAACCAAACGTCTCCCTAATAAATCTAAAATTGACCTTTACGAGATATATTTAACCCACTGTGTTGGCTGATCGTCCTTGCTTGACGATTGTGTCCGATAACATACGAGGCGCCCTTTAAGTCGGAGTTCTCATCTATCCCTCTCTAATTTGATTGCTCTGTCTTACTGTCCCCTCTTTACATTATATACTCTTTGCCCAAATGGTCAGACAGCACCCAATCGAATGTAGACGACAGATAATCACCCACCTCCAGGTTGCAGAAGACATTGTCGAGGCATTACTTGCCTCGAGTAGGCGAACCAATTGTGAAATGCAAACCGAACGTTCTCATAAGATCAACAAACCGCAACGTACTCTGGTCATTTGTATTAAATTTCAGATTAAAATCACCATTCAGAATTATTGTCCTGTTCCTACCCAACACCAGAGATAAGATATTATTGAAAATATTCATAAATTAATTAAAATTGCCCTGGGGTGACCGGTATATTGTTACCAGTATCAGATTATATTTTGCAGATTCCACAGTACAAATCTCATAACCCAATTCAACAAAAAGGCACTGGAGCTCATTTGGAACACTGAACAGATCAAAACAATCATTCCGAAGAAATGTAGCAACACCCCCATGGGCGAAACGTTTTCTTGAAAAGAAATTTGTCAGAGAATAATTTTCTAGGTGTACCATGGAGAGTTCATCTTCCCTCATTCAGTATTCACTTAAGGAGATGACATTAGAGTTTTTGTGACTATTATGAGATTCAATCTCCAAAATTTTATTTCTTAGGCACTGTACATTCAGATGACCAATTGAGAAGATTAGCCTAGCACTTACACAGTCTATACTCCCCTCCTTCGACAGTACCACATTATTCCCTGACGGCCGATCAATACTCATTAAGGTTCTGCTGTCACTGCTGCATGATCCTCTAAAAAACCTCCGTATTAATAAGATTTAGATTAATATTATTTGGGTTAAGATTATTTTTATTATCATTGTCAGCAATAACACCAGAACACTTCGAGCGCGGCAAAGAAGGACCTGTGGTGACAATTTCCACATACCGTACTCGTATATTTACTGGAATTGCAATTCTCGACAGCTGCCCCTAACAGTTGCCCCAATTTACATAGCCCTCTCTTTCTAAAATAAAAACTTGAATAAAAGAAATCAGTAGATGAAAATTTGTTTGATAGGTCCAAAAATTCTATGTTTATTGAAAATCTTCTCAATTTGTCAGCAACTAATGATATCCTATCCTATTGTTAGTATAAAATATATTGTCAAAAGCATCGTCTTTATATTCATAATGACAAGGTAAATTGCAAATTATTAGATTAGTATTAAAACACTTGTTAGCTACTAATGTAATGTCACTTAAACGTGTTAGTGTCATTTACACCTGCCAAGACGATCACAAAATCACGAGCAGACAAATCTTTGACATAACAGTCTGCACTATAAGCTAGATCCCTAAAAGTTGCAAATGGATTGGTGACTAGTTGTTTTTTTAAATGACTGTATCCATTTTTTCCAAAATCATCAGTCAGCACAATAAATCTACTTAATTTTTCGGGGTAGATGTTGTAAGATATTCAGGTTGAAGCATATTCAAGTTTAATTTCTTCGGTCCATTATCGTCGACACGTTGGATGACATCTTTGTTTGTCGGAGTTAAAAATAATTTGTCTTTTAACTCCTCCCTAAGTTTAAAAAGATCGTAGTTAGCCTTTTTAAGGTCCTTTACATAGACTCTGTTCTCTATTGAAAGAGTTTCGATGCTAGTAGTCATATTATTTTTTAAAGTAGTGAAGTCATCCACCTCCTTGATTAATTTTACAATTCTACTGCCTGTATTTCCACAGAGAAACATTTATTCTGCTCCATTAATTGTAGTATCTTCCTATTCATTTTTTTTGTTTTCTGTCTGTAATTCGTTGATCTTCTCTATGAAACTCTGTTCAGCAGTGTATACAGAATATTCAAAGTCTTGTGTACTGCGCCTTATGCGTGTTATATATTTGTCCTATTCAGTATTCTCCCTCATAAGCCTTCCTATTTCACACTCCAGCTCTTTGCTTTGAAATTCCAATTTGTTTTCCAAAGATTCAATTGTAATATCTTTGGTTGCGAATCTAGGATACATGACGTCAAATGAACCGATTAAAACAATAATTAGCTTTTCAACACTTTTTTCCAAGTGACCCCCTTAATAGACCCTAATTTGACT
>MU187494.1:34832-73613 GCA_016904865.1 Pissodes strobi | reverse complement strand
TCTTTTTTTTGGGGATTTATTAATCAAATCATCTTAATTTTTATGGATCTTTTCAAGTTATTTAGATCACTTATACTGGATTTAAATAAGGCCTCGATAAGGTTAGTAAGCGTACTAAAACTGAAATGATTCAGATTGAGGGCCTTTTGAAGTTATATGGATCACTTTATATGGATTTCAATAAGGTCTTCGATAAGGTCGATAAGCCTAATAAGACTGAAATAATTCATATTGAGAGCCTAACCCAAGCTAACCAACCAAGTTTCTAATTTGGTCACTTATTTTTTTTTTGGTGGATTTATTAATCAAACCATCTTAATTTTTATGGACCTTTTCAAGTTATTTAGATTACTTTATATGGATTTAAATAGGGCCTTGATAAGGTTAGTAAGCGTACTAAAACTGAAATAATTCAGATTATAACCCAAACTAACCCAAACTAACCCAAGCTAATCCAGCAAGGTTCTATCTTGGTTCTTTCTTTTCTTTTTGGTGGATTTATTAATCAAAGCATCTTAGTTTGTATGGACCTTTTCAAGGTATTTGGATCACTTTATATGGATTTCAATAAGGCCTTCGAGAAAGCTAATAAGCCTAATAAGATTGAAATAATTCATATTGACAGCCTAACCCAAGCTAACCAACCAAGGATCTAATTTGTTCACTTCTTTTTTTTATGGACTTATTAATCAAATCATCTTTTATAGACCTTTTCAAGTTATTTGGATCACTTTATATAGATTTCAAAAAGGCCTTCGATAAGGTTAATAAGTCTAATAAGACTGAAATAATTCATAGTGAGGGCCTAACCCAAGCTAACCAAACAAGGTTCTGATTTGGTCCCCTCTATTTTTTTGTGGTCTTATTAATCAAAGCATCTTAGTTTGTATGGACCTTTTCATGTTATTTGGATCACTTTATATGGATTTCAATAAGGCCTCCGATAAGGATAAAAATCCTAATAGGACTGAAATAATTCAGATTGAGGACCTAACCCATGCTAACTAAGCAAGGTTCTAATTTGGTCCTTCTTTTTTATTCTGGTGGATTTATTAATCAAAGCATCTAAGTTTTTATGGACCTTTTCAAGTTATTTGAATCAATTTATATGGATTTCAATAAGGCCTTCGATAAGGTTAATAAGCCTAACAAGACCGAAATAATTCATACTGAGTGTCTAACCCAAGCTAACCAAGCAAGGTTCTAATTTGGTCCCTTCTTTTTTTTAGTTGTTTTATTAATCAAAGCATCTTAGTTTTTATGGACTTTTTCAAGTTATTTAGATAAATTTATATGGATTTCAATAAGGCATTCGATAAGGTTAATAAGCCTAATAAGACTGAAATCATTCAGATTGAGGGCCTAACCCAAGCTAACCAAACAAGGTTCTAATTTGGTCCCTTCTCTTTTTTTGGTGGTTTTATTAATCAAAACATCTAAGATTGTATGGACCTTTTCAAGTTGATTAGAGCACTTTACATGGATTTCAATAAGGCCTTCAATATGGTTAATAAGCCTAATAAGACTGAAATAATTCAGATTGAGAGCCTAACCCAAGCTAATCCAATCAGAACCATCTTATGTAACTTCAGTCAGGTACTTCTAAAGGTTCTTTTCATTTTTAATTGTTTGAGTTAACCTAAACCATCTCACTTTGTGAATTATTTCAATATGCTCTTTATAGCTTTATATGGATTTTAATAAGGTCTTATATAATGTCAATAGGTATAATAAGACTGAAATAATTCAGATTGATCTTATGTAAATTCAGGTTCTCCTTTGGTTTCTCAATTGCTTGGGTTAACCCAAACAATCTCCCTTTTTGTGAACCATTTCAAGCTACTTTCTACAGCTTTATGTGAATTTTAGTAGAGCTTTCGATAAGGTTAATAGGTATAATCAGACTGAAATAATTCAAATTGAGGGCCTCCCAATCAGAAGCATCTTATGAAACTTCAGTCAGGTATTTCTGGAGGTTTTCCTTTGGTTTCTCAATTGTCTGAGTTAACCCAAACCATCTCCCTTTTTGTGATTTTAGTAAAGCGTTCGATAAGGTTAATAGGTATAATCAGACTGAAATAATCCAAATTGAGGGCCTCCCAATCAGAAGCTTCTTATGAAACTTCAGTCAGGTAGTAAGGCTTTCGATAAGGTTAATATACTTAATATGATTTGAAAAGTTAGTCAAGGGACGTGAATCAGAACCTTTCATGTAACTTTAGTAGGACGTTCCTTAAAGTCCTCATTTGAACTATCTCTCGTTTGGCGAATTTATGATCACAAAACTAAATCAAACCATCTCCTATTTCGTGAACCATTTCAAGCTACTTTCAGTGACTTTATATGGATTTTAATATGGCCTTGGATAAGGTTAATAGGTATAATCAGATTGCAATAATTCAAATTGAGGGCCTCACAATCAGAACCATCTTATGCAACTTCAGAGAGGTTCTGCTCCTTTGGATTCTCGATTGTTTGGATAAACCCAAACCATCTCACTTTTTGTGGATCATTTCAAGATACTTTCAATAACTTTATATGGATTTCAGTAAGGCCGTCGATAAGGTTATTATACAGAGTGTTTCAAAAGTATGGTTACAAACTTCGGGACGTAATTCCTGACGTTATTTTTGGACAGAAAGTTCTGTTAAACTACGGTCCTTAGTCGTTTGTTACGAAGATACAGGGTGTTTAACTTTAATAATGTTTTTGAAGTGAAACTTCTTTAGCGAGGGTAAAGTCAGAAAAAATTAAACGCTTATCAAAGGGGCAATTAAGCATGTTCCAGTTTAGCTGGAGGGTTGAAATTTTCAGGACGGAAAGAGCTACGGAGTCGAAATTTGTATGGTAGGTGCGCCTCATGGGGGCTACCTTTGACCATATGGGGAGGAGGGAGGCTCTAATGTAAGGGGGGATTTTGGGGAAAAACCCTGAGAATTATACGCCCCACCCCCTCCCCCCTTCATCTCCCAGGATACCTAAAATGTTTCGAAAAAATGGGATAAAATTGAAAAAAAAACGTAAAAAATTCTTCGCAAAGTTAATAAAAGTATTATAAAACTAAATAAGAAAAAAATATTAATAAAAAGTTGGAGAAACGCGGTGTTTGGCGAAAAAATGGCGAAGGAATTCAGTTACGAGTTCGAGGATGGCAAAAATGGAAAAAAAGTGCTTTATGAAAAGTAAAAACAAAATTTTTTTTAAAAATGGAGAAAAAATTGAAAAAAAAAACGCAAGAGATTGTTCAGAAAGTTAATAAAAGTATTATAAAACGGAATAAGGAAAAAATAATAATAAAAAAAACAAAATATTATTTGAAAAGTTAATAAAAGTATTATAAAACGAAATAAAGAAAAAAAAATAATAATAAAAAAAAACTAGAGTAACCCGATTTTCGGCGAAAAAAGAAAAGAAAAAAAAAATAAAAAAAGTGTCGAAACTGAGGGCAAAAGTTGAGAAAAAAAAGTGAAAATCTAATTCCTAATATCTCTCAGAAGTTCCACTTCAGTTGTGTGCTTATAAAGGTGAGGCACATAATTTGTTTTTAAATAACTCCTAAATGCCTTAATATATTTATATTTTTTTTCAAATTATAACACTTGCCTAAATTTAACCAGTGGCGTCGGTACGAAATTTTATTATATTTTTGTATGGAAACTTTGGTATGCCATTAACACAAAAAAAAATATATATTTTGAAATGTCGTATGGACCCCATTGGTTAACTGTTATCTGTTATATTTTGAAAATAAAGGCCCTTAAATGCTAACTTTATTTCCCAAATTTCATAAAAAAATATTAACGCTTCAGGAGTTATTTTTTTTTTTAATTATTAAAATTGTCTCCGTAACGAAACGACTAAGGACCATAGTTTATGGGAAGTTTCTATCCTAAAATAATGTCGGTAATGACCTCCTGAGGTTTGTAACCATACTTTTAAAATACCCTGTATATTTAATAAGACTAAAAGCGTTAGTTGAGGGATGCCATTCAAAACCTTTTCATCTAACTTAAGTCAGGCACCCATTGAACTCCTCATGTGGGTTCTCTTCTTTTTGGTGAATTTATGAATGATATTAGTAGCAACATTAAATCAAACTATTTCACTTCTTATTAAGAACCATTTCAAGCTACTTTCAATAGCTTTTTTGGATTTTACTAAGGCCCTCGATAGGGGTAATAGATTTAATAAGACTAAAAGCATTAGTTGAGTGACGCCAAGCAAAAACTTTTCATGCAACTTAAGTCTCATTTGAGTTCTTTCCTGTTTGATGAATTTATGAATGATATTGGTTACAACTTTAAATCAGACTATCACGCTTTATGTGGATCATTTCAAACTATTTAGCATACTTTCAATAGCTTTATATGGATCTTAGTAAGGCCTTCGATAATGCTAGTAGATCTAATAGCGTCTCATGTAATTTTCAACTTTCCAATATTTTATTGACAGATTGGAAGACATGCAACAGATATTTGTTAAACGTTTATATTTCATCTCTTTATATCTATCTCCCCCTAGATAGGTGTCAAAATATAAATGAAAACTCCATAAAGATGTATAGAATATATATAGTCGGTTTTCCTTTCCAATATCCTCGAACACGTCTAAAGATATAAATTATTGCCCGTCTTTGTTCCAGGTCGAACAAGGCTTAAAGCTGTACAACCAACACAAGCAACAACAGGCAGTGCGGAAATGGAAAAGCTCGCTGAAAGCTCTCAGGAAAAGGGAAGACAAATTTAATGTTTTAGGGTATTTGTATCAGGCGTATATGGATTGGGGGAAATACAGGTAAGTACATCAAATATATACAGTATGTCTCTACATGTTCATAAATTCTAACGGTGTGGATGATTAGAATTAGGAATTTTGAGAGGAAATCGCAGATGACATGCTGAATGTAGGAAAAGTGGGGAAAATTGAAATTTCAAGACACGCGGAAATATTTCATTTCGGTCATTTATTAAAAATCACCTGGAGGTGAGGGGGTAGAGCGGGAACGCTGACTAATAAATCTTTCTTTTACAGACTGAATTTGGGGCTAAGGATGTTGCTATAATATCGATACTCTTATCTCGATACTAATTAATTTAACATCGACATTAACTTTTGTTTACTTTGGTGATATCAGTTGGTAATTTATTTTTTCTTTATACATTTAGTAAAATGTGTTTTGTCTTCCTTCATTTAACACATGAACGTAAATTTAATTCTACATTAACTCAAAGCAATTCTAAAGTGGCTTTCTTAGTCAGAATTAGACAGTGTTACTATTTGATATACCGTCCTAGTGGACTCGGGAGTGTGAACCGAACATGATCATGTTTTGGGACAATTGATATCTGCTTTAGTGCCTATTTCCATTTGCTTTACTTGTTTTATTTTACGCAATATGTAAGCGTAGTTTTAATTGGTTGGCTTCTCTATTAAATGGCATAATACGTCATTTCATATTGCGGCTAGCTAAAAGATTCCCTTCTATTCTACCCGATTATATGACGTAAATACTTGCGTTTTACATGATAACAGCACTTTAAAATTACGCTTATCTGTCAGAAAGCCAAATAAGCCGCCAGCGCTGATATTTAAATCCACTTTGAAACTCTCTCGGCCGCGTTTCGATTATATTCCGGCATATAATTCTATAAATTTTCCGCGGGCGAGCCCCAAACTTTCCGCATTCGAAAAACATTATTTGACTTTCAAAACGGCCGATTACCGTTTACCGTAAGTTACTGGTTATTCGGCCGTATCAAAACTTCTGCCGACGAAAATTGTTCGTGGGTAGTGTTGTAATCTCTCGTTGGGCGGCGGATTAGATTTAATACCGAAATTACGTAAAATTTATCGCTGTGATATCTGAATATTTAAAAGCCATTACTTATTGACTAGACACATAGATAAACGCAGAATGAGGCACTAGCGGAGAGAGGTAATAATAAAATCTGCCAGCTGAAGTTAAGGGACAGCCAGGGTTAATTCTAGGAAATAGGAATTACAGTGTCGGCATATACAGGCCAGCCCAGGTGGCAGTTTGATTAGCATCAAATTGCCTTGCGCTTCTAGTTTCCGAGTCCCAATGATTAACTTGAACTTAAATGCTTGGACTAATATGAGAGTAACGAATACGGCCGGCCCCTTTGCAATACGGAATTATACCGATTTTTTGTCTGTTTCTTAATACGTAAGTTGACTTTCCGAACATTTATTCTCTGATTTACTTTAAAATCGACCATAATAGATTTTAAACTGAGTTACTGTTTAACCGTGAATACTGAAAAATGGCGCATAAGTTTTCTACAGATGATGTAGGAAAAGTGTTAATACCCCCGGAATGGATAGCCCAGCAGGCGGAGATATTCTATATATTCATGATGGCTACCGGTTATTGTCGCTAGCGGATCTCACGATAAGTCGGCAATCCAGGAATTCGGTACTGTGGAAACGGAAATATAAATGAGTGCATAGGTGACATAAATAAGGCGACGGGAAAGGTGAAGAAAGGGAAGGTGGAATTTAACTTAAAGGACGTTGCTGTTGTGAAGGATGCTACAAGGATTATATATGCGGAGATTCTGCAGTTGGTGCGTCAGATAGGGCACTTAAACGGGGAGTTGAAGAAACAAGAGGAAATAGTTGCGTTGGTTGAAAGTAAGCATGGAAGGGAGAGAGGGAGAGTTTGGCAGGAGAGGTAATGAACTGCATAGCATTTGGAACCAGATCAAGGAGCTTAAGAATGGTAAGAGTTGGATGGAAGTCACGGGTTCGAAGAAAGCAGTAGTAAGGAGGGAACAAGAGACGCAGCAGAGTGGACAAGGGATGGGAAATGGCATGGGGTTTAGGAAAGGGGATAAACCGAGATAGTATGTGAGTGAGTATGAAAGAGGGAGTGAAAGAGAGAGTGAGAGGGAAACGAGAGCATCTGAAGAAATTTCCACCGAAAATGAGCAAGTGAAAGGGAAGAGAGAATGGAAGGTAATGAAAAAGAGAGCAGCAAGGAAGGCGTATGCGGATATGGCGAGGATGGAGGATAGGAGGAGAGAAATGGAAGATAGGTGGGAAAAGGAAAGGGAGGAACAGGAAGGATGGAAAACGCCAGAGAAGATCCAACCTAGGATGGAGGTTGTGGTCTTTCCAAACGAGGAAGGAGATAAGACGGAGGAAGGTTCCAAGAGGATGACCAAGGAAATGAGATATAAATTGGCGTGGGAAGGAGTTAGGGAATTAATGGCGGTAAAGACGATTAGGACAGGGGGAGTTAATTTCTAGACGTGGACAGAGCAATAAAAGGAAAAAATCAAGGAGCTTTTGGGAACGGAGTCCACGTGGAAAGTTAAGGGGAGGAGGGACAGAGGCCGGTTGTGAGGATTGGGGGCTTGGAAAAAGGATACACGGATCAGGAAATTATTGATGGGATATGTAGGGAGAATGATGGAATGAGAGATATTGCGGGAGAGAATGTGGAGGGATGCATGAAGATACTCACTAGGAAATCTTGTAGGAGTCAATATAGAGAGAATATTATTATGGAGGTGGGCCTAAGGTTGTTCAGAAAGTTCACGAGAGAGGCGAAGCTCAACTTGGGTCTCACCGTCCATTATGTGTCAGAGTATATGCAGTTAGTTATGTGTTTTAGGTGTTGTAGATTTGGACATCCAGCCAAGTACTGTAAAGAGGAACCGGCATGTGATAAGTGCGGGGAGGGGCATGAGGGTAAAGATTGCAAGAAGGAAGGGGATCTGGATTGTCCGAATTGCAAGAGGCTTGGGATTAGGAAGGAGGAAAGAAGGTACACAGCAAAGGGCGCACGGTGTACTAGATGGCGAGTGAATTCAAATTCTTGCAGCTGAACGTGGGGAGAGGAAGGGAGGCGACGAATCTGTCGAAAAGGAACGTAAGAGAGTGGGGAGTGGATGTGATTTTATTGCAAGAACCGTATGTCAGGGTGAGAGAATGGGAAGGGTATGTTAGATATAAATGCGACAAGGAAGCGAAAGTGGAGGTCTGGGTGAAGGAAAGTGTGAGAGCTGATCAGTAAGAATGTGGTGTCATGATAGAAGGGATGAATGAGGAAGTATGTGTTATTAGTATATATGACGAACCGGGAGGAAGAACAAATAGAAGACTACGAGTGCTGAAAGATGGAATAAAAGGACCGATTGTGATTGGAGGAGATTTGAACAGCAAGAATGAAACATGGGAAGGGAATGTGGCGGATGCTAGAGTGGAAGAGCTGATGCTGTGGGCGATAGAAGAACGAATGACGATTGCGAATGAGAGTGATGTCTTAGCAACATTCAGTGGTGTGAGAGGGGAAAGCTGGGTAGATGTAACCATGGTTAGAAATGTAAGGGTGAGAGTGAGTAGTCCAGGAGGAGAAGACCCTCAGCGACCACAGATACATGAGGTTTAAGATGGATGCTATGATGAAAGAAGTAAGGAAGGAGGTTGGATATGTACCCCCCCGAGTTGACACCCCAGAAGGAAGGGGAGAGGGTTCGGTACTTGGTGGACAGGGTCAGCAATAGGGAGTCAGCTAGGGACGTGAGGCATAATGCGGGAATAGGTGAAAAGGAGGTAGAAAGTACAATTTTGGACCTCAAGAAAAGGAAGGCTTGCGGAGACGACAGGATACCGAACGAGGCTATGAAAGCTATATGGGAAGGTATTGGGGGATCGCTGCTAAAGGTATATAATAGGTGTTGGGAGATGTGATACTTCCCGAGGATTTGGAAGGTGGCGAGAATTCGCTGGCTCCCTAAGGCGAGGGGAGGGTTTAGACCTATAAGCATGTTACCCACCTTAGGGAAAGTGTTGGATTGGGTGCTGAATAAAAGGGTGAGAAATTGGTGTGAGAGTCAGTTTGGGTTCAGGGGAGGAAGGGCACAATTGAGGCGATCGAAAGTGTCTTACGAGTGATGAGGGAAGCAAGGGAGAATGTTCTGCACAGTATGATGGTTACCCTGAAGAATGCATTTAACTTGGCATGGCCGGCAACGATTGATAGGGAAATGGAGAGAATGGAAATGCCGAAGCGAATCAGGGATATATGTTGGAGTTTTTTACCGGAGAGAAAGGTGATGAGTGGAAATTCGGAAAGGCAACCGGGGAGAGGATGTCCACAGGGGTCGAGCCTGGGGCCGACCCTGTGATTGATATGTATGGAAGGGTGGCTGAGAAGGATATCTGACCTAGAGAGAGAGGAGGTAGTGAAAGGGCAGGCCTTCGCGGATGACCAAGTAATTGTGATTCCGGGGAGGTCAGTGCGCGAAATAGAGAGACAATTGGAGAGAACATGGACAGAGTGTAAGAAGTGGGAAAGAGAAAGTTTTGCGGAGTACAATGAGGGAAAGACTGAGGTTATGTTTGTAGAAAGAGGAGGAAAAATCCGGTAACTGGCTGTTAAAAGGATGGGAAAAGGATTGAGAGCAAAGAATATGTGGGTTTCCTGAGCTTGAGGATTGATAGAAAGTTGAATTTTATCGAGCATGTGAAAATGGTGAGTTGGTGATGAAACTGTGTGCGTTAGCGAGGAATGAACATGGAGTGAACCAGGATAAAGCGAGGATGATTTACGATATGGTGGTAAGCCCAACGATTTTGTATGGGAATGAGGTGTGGGGCATACGAGCGAATGATACGAGGGTGAAAAAGCAGTTAGATACGACGCAACCTATTTTTGGCTAGAACGTATCAGTGGCGAGTGAGGGAGTTCAGGTCATGAATGGGATGACGCCTCTTGATATAGAGGCGAGGGTCAGACATGAGTTTAGCGAGCGGATGAGGAATGAAAAGGCAGAAAATAGAGTGAGAGAAAGAGACAGAGAAGATCCACCGGAGAGACTGAGCAGGAAAAGTGAGGGAGACGTCGGTTAGGAGGAGGTGAAAGTGTATGTGGATATGAATGAAAAGGAAGGGGTAACGAGTATAGGATGGTTGTGGGTTAGGGCTAACGGAGAGATAAGAATAGGAAATAGGAGGATTAGAAATGGTGTTGGGGGAGTGCAAGGAGAGCTTTTTGGAGTGGAGTAGATACATGCTGGATGAGATAGAAAGGGAACAGGAGCTGGAAGATTATAGGATTTTCACGGATTCAGAGATGGTGGTGAGAATGACGCGGCATAAGTGGGTAAGAGGGGTGCAATGCAGGATGAGAGAATTGGGGATGAATGGGTTCAGAGTGAATGTGGAATGGATGAGAAGAACGCAAGGAGGTATGAAAGTCGCGGATAGGGTGGCTGGGAAAGGCATGACGCAGGGAAGGGAAATTGGGGGTGGCGAAGGGAGGAATCTATTAGGGCTCAAGCACATCAAGAGAGCTAGGAAAGGGGTAGCAATGAGGAGATGGCAGGAAAGGTGGGTTGCGAGTGTGAAAGGGAGAAGGCTGTATGAGGTGTGTAAGGAAGTTGGATGTGGCTTTTAAGGCAAGCCAGTTGGTAACTGGCCATGGCAACATGGAAGAGTACCTCTGGAGATTTAAATTGAGAGAGACGAATGGGATGTGTGAGTGTGGTTTGAAGACAGAGGATAGGGTGCATGTGAGAGAGAGGTGTATGTTGAGAGAAAGGGTGCATGAAAGGAACAGACGAAATGGAAAAGGTAAAATATGTGGGAATATCAGTTTAAGGAGGGAGGGGAAAATTTCGAGGGAGGATGTCGAGGTAGTGAATGAATGGGGCTGCGCTTTAATAAAGAATACAGAGATGTAACCTGTGCCTTCTTGTATCTATATATTAGCAATAAGGAAAAATGTAAGTGTATGGTGGGGGTTGTGAGGTGGTGGGTAGAAGTTAAGTTAAGTAAGGATTGTACGTAATGTAAGTGGCTTTGTGGTGGTGGGTAGATGATAAGCTAGGTTAAGAAGTTTATGTATTAATTGTTAGGTCTTTTTGGGAATAAAAGAGGGCGAAAAAAAAAAGATGGTCTTCCCCGCTATCGGCGTCCGTACCTGCCCTGGGGTCTTCGGATCGCAGGACAGGTGCGGGCCCTGAGTGAAGCGGAGTTGGTTAGGGCGTTTCCTTGGGAGTGGTTTCTTTCGGTAGTGGGTGGAAAATTTGCTAATATCGGAACGTGGGAAGCGTAAGTTTTCATTCATGTGGACACGTCCGTACCAATAAAATTAGTTTTCCGTATATTCGGTAGGGTTTACATTCGATAGATGCTGAACGAAGATAGACCCATATACCTTCTACATTGAACATTTCTCTGATACCTAGAGCATAAGGAAAATAAAGAATACATTTAAACAAAATAATCATGGGATGATAAAAGCGTATCGCCACGCTGAAATTCCAGATCTTGATCAAATTGATTACGTACTAATAAACAGATAGGGGACTATTTTATGTGCCGAGATTAGTTATCCTGAGTAACAGGCGGACACTAAATCGGGCCGGCGTTAATTTGGAATGTTGTAGTATGCCTATTAAAACTTGGAACGTTAAGGGAATCTGGGAGTATACATTTGCATACAACTTGGCTCCGGTCCGCAGCAAGCGAAGCGGCGCGGCGGGTATCCCGTTTATAGATAAGTTAAATGACGAACGCAAAAGTTTCGGTCGCATTTATTATCTGCTGGAATTGAGTTTCTTTGGGTAATAAAACGTGGTTGTTTTTATTCTGTCAAGAGCTGTGGTGGGTGTCGTCCTCAGATAGGCAACTTAGCCCTAGACGTGGCCATTTGTGCACCATACGATGGGGCATCCAATAGAGAATCCTCCGCTGTAGGTCTCACGCCCATAGAGCCTTATTCTTGATACGGCTGCCTACTTATTCCTTCTATATTAGAGCCCAGTATAGCTTCGTAGCTCAAAGGCTGGCAGAACAGATTGATTCCAAGAATAGAGCACAATCGACCCGGTTGCTGAAAAGCTTATACAAAAGTAGAAGAAGAGTAGCTTTTCTTCTGTATTCGATACTTCTAATGCTATATATCAGCAGTCTAGTCTCGTCAATATGCAGATGATACCTCATTTAGATTAGCCGGCCTGCAAGTGAGCGAATTTTTCCTATGTGCGTTTGTAAGTTCAAGAATTTTTTATATGCTAGGAATAGCTTTGTAGATGACGTCCTTATAATAGAAGTTTTGTCCATCTGTCAACTTAAACTCTTGCTCAACAACTATTTATCACTCATTAATGTATTTTCAATTAGCAATAAATCTCCCGAAAAAAACTGTATACTGATAGTAGTACCGTAGTATCCGTATTTACTTGATCATTGTGTTTCATGTAAAACGGCGAGTAAAAAATCGAGTTTAGTGACGTGTAGAAGATAGTAGGTAGTAGGTACATACGAGTGTTGATGAATCATAACAATATTTGTCGGAACAAAGGAGTACTGAAGGTGTGAGTAATAAAATACACAAGGTGTGAAGGATATGGCATAAAGTCGCGACAGTTAACCTTATTATTTTCCACTTAGCTAATTACTTAACGGTTAATTATCAGGCCAAATTCAATGACAATTACATTTTGACCGGTGGAACCTTCCCATTTTTATTATCTTCAGAATATTTTCCACGATATAAAACCCTTCAATAGTTGAGGTGTGTAAGCGAATTTGAAACGTTCCTATTATAGTGCGTAGTGGTTGCCATGACAACGAATAAAAGCAGGGCAAATATAAACAGCTCAAAGATTGAATATTCAAAATTCCGAATTTTCTACAAAAGATTATTATGTTAATGTTGAAGATGGCATCGTGACGCCATATTTGAGGGATTCCTTATTTTAAAGCATCCAATTTTCTATAGAAAAATTAAGTATATAGGAAATTAATAGCTGAGAAAATAAATTGCGATTATTTTAATTCAATATTGTTTCGTGACGCCATTTTGAATTATCTTTTAAAATGGAAAAAGGATCCAGTGACACTTTGTGAATATTGAAAATTTGAGAGCATTTGTCAACGCTTTTAACATGGCGGTCCTATCTAGTGCATTTATAAAACAACTCTTTCTCCTTTGTACTAGAAAATGCAGTGACATAATTGATATTATTTGAAATGGCGTCACGACGCCATCTTGAATTGTTTTTTAAAGAAAGGAAGGTAGGTCGAGTGACACCTCTTTTCCAAGGTTTTTTTTAACCCATAATTAGATTAGATTAGATTAGATTAGATTATTTATTCATGTTAAATGTACAAAATAGTACTTACACAAGTCACATAAAAAATATAAAATTCGATAGAACTCCTATTATTACTAACTAAACTAAGTGGATAAAAATAAAAAAAAGCATAAGGTGTTCAAAATTTGAAATAAACAACATATATAAGGTGTATAAAATTTAAAAAATCAACACATTCAATAGTCTGTTGTCTAAAGGTTAAAATTTACAAACTCCTGGAGTGAATAAAAAGAGTTTTGAACCAAAAGTAGTTTTATTTTGCGTTTGAAGGGTACATAGGGTAGACTTTGCACATCATAAGGTAATTTATTGAAAAGCTTAACACCCCAGTATCCTGGACCATTCTGACACCTCACGATTCGTTGGTACATGGGAACCAGCCTATCTCTAGATCTAGTATTATGTCCGTGAACCCCTGCATGAGTCATATAGTCGCCCCTGTTTTTGTGAATATGCAGCAAATTCTCAAGGATGTATAAAGAAGGAATAGTAAGTATGCCCTGAGCTCTAAATGCTTCCCTACAACAGTCTTGGTAGTTGAGACCTTCAAGGATTCTGATGGCTTTCCTCTGCAGGTTAAATACTCGATCTGCTTGGGGTGTATGCCCCCATGCTAATATAGCATAGGAAGAAATTGAATGAAAAGTACCAAAGTAAGCTATTTTAAGTGTGGACCTTGAGGAACATCCTGATAGAGAGCGAAGGGCGAAAAGTGCAGAGTTCAACCTCTCAGCCACAATTTGGATATGTACATTCCAACGCAGCACCTCGTCCATCTATACCCCGAGAAACCTAACCCCTAAGTCCCCATTCACTCCTTCGATATTTCTGAGAGAGAATAGCATTTTATTTGTTTTTTCGTTGTTAAGGAGTAGCCTGTTTGCACAGAACCACTTTCAACAATACTCTTAAGTCTGTCGAGCTCTGCTAAAGTATTTAATATGGAGTTGGTCGATACAGCAACTGTGGCATCATCAGCAAACAGAGTGAACAATATTCTACGATCGATAAGGGGTAGATCATTTATAAAAATGAGGAAAAGAATTGGGCCTAAGACGGAGCCTTGGGGTACGCCAATATCCGTTCACCCTGCACAGAAGAGACCCCAGCAACCTTAACAACTTGGGTTCTATTCTCTAAATACGATTCTATCAAGGAAATACTGGAATTTGAAAAATTGTAGTTTTTAAGTTTTTTTATAAGAATCTGATGGTTGACGCAATCAAATGCCTTACTCAAATCGCAGAATAAGGCCCCTGTAAATTCCATTTGGTTAAAAGAATCTGAAATATAAGACACAAGATCAAGGATTGCCATAGTCGTATTTCTCCCACCTCTAAAGCCAAATTGGCAGGGAGTAAATAGGTTATTTTGTTCAAAAAAGTAAATTAGTCGGTTTGCAAGGCACTTTTCCAGGATCTTTGAGATGGGCCTATAGTTACCAGGTAGATTTGGGTCGCCTTTTTTTAAATGGGAGTAACTTGGGCAATCTTTAAAATATCTGGGAATATATTTTCTCGAAAACAATGATTTATAAGCTTAGTCAAAGGAATGGTTATAATCCAAAGATATCTGTGCTGTTTTTATTCTTCAGTTGGCAGATAATGTCTCTGACCTCAGAAAAAGACACAGAGCCAAAATCAAAAGATTATTTCACATCCAGGCCAGACAGGAGCTCTATAGGATCTCCTTGACAGGGAGGGATGGTACTACTTGTTTCGTGTCCAATATTGCAGAAAAAGTCATTAAATTTATTTGGTGTTATGGTGCATTGATTATTTGAGTGTTGTTTTCTTATGTTTATTTGTTTTTGAGTTTATTACTTGCCAGATGGTTTTGGATGGATTATTAGAAGACTGTATGTAAAAATCATTAGCTTTTATTTTAGCGTCCCGTATGGCTTTTTTGTATTTCACTCTAAAGGTTTTGTACTCCTGTCGAGCTCCTGCATGGCCGTACTGTTCACTCCATTCCTTGAGAAACCCAAGGTGGTCTCCCATGGCCCTTAGAGAGAAGACTGTATGTAAAAATCATTAGCTTTTATTTTAGCGTCCAGTATGGCTTTTTTGTATTTTACTCTAAGGGTTTTGTACTCCTGTCGAGCTTCTGCATGGCCGTACTGTTCACTCCATTCCTTGAGAAACCCAAGGTGGTCTCTCATGGCCCTTAGAGACCCATCAAACCAACTGATCTTTCTACCCTGGTCTGGCCTTCCTGTATATGTTTTTTTCAGAGAAAGAGTTCTGGCAGGCAGTTTGACAAATTTACTGTTGATATCAGAGTTAGGATTGTCAACAAATTCCCAGTTAGATGAGCTAATCAAATCATAAAATTTATTTGTTCCAGCCTGAGTGATTGGTCTGCAAATTTTTTTTTCAACAACGGGGCAACCCTACTACCAACAAATACCTCAATCTCCTGGCCCAGATGGTCTGAGATACTTAGATCCATAACAGAGGCGACAAAATCCCCAGTGCAAAAGTTCACGAACATATTGTCAAGGCAAGAGCCACCCCTTGTGGGTTGAGTTATTGTTTGCTTAAAGCCAAAGAGATCACAAAGTTGTAATGAATGGTTCTGTGTGGTACCAAAATGGACATTAAAATCCCCTGTTAAAACAATGTTCTTACTGGCGCCAAACCTATTCAGTAAACCCTCCAAAGCCTTGAGGAAAGTATTAAAATTGCCTCCAGGTGATCTGTAAGTTGTTATTATATAAACATTAAAATCATTCAGACAAACAGCACAACATTCAAAACACTTCTCAATACTGAAACTATTAACAAAATTTATGGTTGAAAAATTTAAATCTTTCCTTACATAAGTAGCAACTCCGCCTCCAGTAGTACTAACCCTAGAGAAGACACTCGCTAGCTCAAACTGATCCAACACCAGGCAGCCTGCTTCCACCTCAGTCATCCAATGCTCGGATAAGCAGACAACATCATGGGCCTTGTCAGCCAGGAATGCCTCCATTAAGTCGATTTTGTTTCTAAGGGACTGTATGTTTAGATGCAGAACCCTTAATTTCTTATTTGTTGCTTCGACTGATCCATCAAGGTTTTCGACTTCACCATAGGTTGGCGTTGGATGTTTAGAAAATGGTTCACCACCGTTCCTGCAGGCCAAAGCTCAGTTGAAATATATTTTTCTCTGGTAGATATGGGGACAGCAAGCTTAAAGGAACTGTAGATGTTTTTCCTCAATGTGTTAATTTTTTCACACACACAGTTTTTATGTAGATTGTGAGTTTTCAGAAAGTCAATTATAGTTTGACTTTCAGTCTCGGGTGCAAGTCCAGAGATAAAGAGGAAAGTCATTTTTTCAGCTATTTTCAGAACTGATGGAGTCTCATTGGTACCCTTCAGGGGTTCTGGTCGCATATTTTTGTTGGGTTTACGCTTTTTCCGTTGAATTACTGTCCATTCCTTTTCAACGAAAGCCTCGGCGTTCCTTTCTGCACCGCCTTGGGTCAAGGTGGACTTTTTTGTGCTAAAGCGACTGCCCTAGATACTTGAGAGGACGTTATTCGGTCGTTATGATCCTTGTTTAGTCCTTGTTGGCTGGAAGTTGATGACTTGGCTGTAACAGTGCTTAGAGATTTCACATTACTGTTTTTTGGGAAAACTGTGGACTCATTTACTATTGGGATTGGGCCTGACTCCTGCACAGTGTTTACATTAACGTGAACGTGGTTCGCGTGACACGTTAAAGTTCCGTCTGACGTTGACATTGACAAGCATGGTTCCGTAGCAGAGGCCATTTCCGCAGCAGAGGCTGTATCTGCTTATACTGTCTGGTTGGGTAAATCTCGTTGGTACCAGTTTTACACTGTCATTTCTGTCATTGTCATTAATGGCATTGACGTTTGCTGGTTGAGGGGCAACAGAGGGACGTGAGGAAATGGCGGGAAGGGTGACAGGATTCCTAACCTCACTTATGTCCCTCGACGGTTTAATTTCCGATTTTTCTGCAATTTCCAGTTTTTTCTTCAGAAAATACACTTTATCACGAAGTAGGTCGTTGATCTCATTTAGGCTCATAACCAAGGAGCTGAACAATCCGTTGTTTTGGGCGTAAATCCGCAGTTTATCGGCGATCGTAAGATCGGCCTTGTCACTGCATCAGCACAAACTACCTCGTTTATTCCCTGAAGAATGAAGCCTGGCGATTTTACAATACATTGGCTATGGAAAGACACTAAACACTTAACACATTTAATGCTTCTTGCACATTTTCTTTCACATATATTACAAAAAACACTATTTTCTTCACTAGCTATCGACAAAACACCTTCACTTTCCGCCATCTTGGGTTCCTAATAATTGATTTTAGTAGGCAAAACCATGATGTTTGAGCTCTGAAGATGGAGTGATATTAAAATGCTTTTTTATATTAAATTTCGTTGAACTATTAATAATGATATAGATGTAAACTTGTAAGAAGCTAATAAATGAATAATGCTGATAAACGGACGGCTTCACAATAGTCGCGTAACTACCGGGTCTTTTTGAATAGAAACACAGTTTCCCTAATGCGTTTTTCGGTTTTATTAAAACTCAACGGGCGGAACTGTGTTTCAAAAGAGTAAAAGAAAATTAGATTTCCATATTCCTGAATAAATTAGGGTCACGGTTTCGCCTCGCGTCTGAATTTATCCGTTTAATTTTCCTCTAAAGTTAATAAAGAAATGATAAATGTGGCTGTTTATTCCTCATTCGGACGATTACTTCGCAATTGCATTTGAAAGAGTTTTGTTCTACGAGAGGAAATATTTGTTGGTATTAAATCACCATAGTCTTTAATTGGCTTACGGCACAACTAACTTAAAAACCATTTTTAATAGGGTTCTGTACCAGAATTGGTGTGAAGTGAACATATTATTAATAATCTTGATTGCCAGGGCATCAGTGGCGGCTCATCAAAAGAGGCAGGGAAGGGAAAGTCGTGCCTCCCATGAACTAGAATGGAGTGTTATATTATAAGGCTTTTATAAGGCTAGTAACTTAAATCACTGGACTAATATGAGAGTAAATATAATTCTAACGTAAAATACCGAGTGAATATTCCCTTGGTGGTCTTAGTACTCTTAACTTTATATTTTAATTTTACTTTGAAAGAGCTAAATAGGCTGGAAAACCAGTGCTTTGCTCCTCTTTATTTTAATTTGACAGCCATATTTATTCATTTAAACGCCGCTTGGTTAAATAATTTACAAAATGTGAGAAACTATACTAGCTTTTTATAATTCTTCTATTATTTTGACTGCCCAATACAGGGTGGAGCCACATTATTACTTAAAATCATGTGTTTCCGATAGGAAACAGGAAAAGAAGGTCTATTATTGGGATGGGGGGTTGTAAATGAAAATAAAAATAATGTTGATCTTATGTATAACAGTTTTAATAAACCATGCAGATGAAAATCGAAATATAAATGAAAATACTGTATATAACGTAAATTAAATGTTTATTTTAGAGACGCCTTAGAATATGCTCACCGTCAATTGTTCATATCAGAAGAGCTAGACAGCCCCAACATGAGAGCAGAGTCGTATTTGAACTTGGCCAGGGCCCATCAGAGACTGGGTGGCTTAGAAAGGTTTGTAATTGATACATTATTAATTAGTGAACTTTCAGCACTTTCTTATTTATGATTTTCGCAAGGCTTTTGATACAGTTTTAAAACACTATGATGTGACTGAATTTGGACCTCTTGGATGAAGATTATTTCGGAAATAGTTATTAAAATGTGAATGTTTTAAAATTTTACATTTCTCCTACATTAGATCCTAGTATAATATATTGATATGGTAGGAAAAGGAAAAGCGCGGTACAAGTTTTTAAGATTTGTATCTATTAAAAGAGGGGGCACAGGATGAAGGACCAAGAAGAGGAGGATGCAGGAAATAGAGCAGAATGAAGGAAAGATGCTGAGAGAAGATGAGGAGGGAGAAAGTATTGATATTATATTGACCTCGGGTTTTGTATTTCTTGGCATTTTTATTACCAGAAAAATAGATGTTTCACGGCTCAACAGAGCAGCTGACTATTCAAATATATATATAAAAATTTCATGTAAAATTTTTGAGATAAATATTTTCAGAGCCTTGGCCTATGCAAGACATTCCCTATACAATGAATGCGAACTCTGCGCTACCGCAGGCCACGTTCATCTGACCGTGGGTTCCGTCTACCTTGAACTAGCCGGCTTCAACAAGGCATTAGATAGTTTTCAACACGCTCATCGGATAGCTCAGGCCGTGCACGATCCAGCGTTAGAACTTCAGGTAAGATACTATTTTTGTAATGAGAAATTATGTGTTTTAAAGTCAATGTTTCGCCACCTTTTTGTGCCATCCTCAGGAAGTGTAATCCGCTGGATAATATTTTGCAGAAAGTAGCAGTCTGAGTTAGGTTAAATTATGCGAAATCTAATACTCTAAGAATTCATCATCAGATATTAGGACCTTTAAATGGATAATAATATGCGATAAAGCAACGATAGTAAGTCATTTCAAATGTTGTTTTCTTGACTAATCATGTTTAATTTAGAATAGAAGTTAACCCAATGAGCAAGCAGTCTCATCCACAAATAAAAACCTTTCCCTAACTTACCTACAAATTGATGTTTACTTTGACAGGTATGATCAAAGGTGATGAAAAATGAATCAAATGATGATGATTCTTACTTCCCATTCATTTTAATCAAATAGAATAATTTTCTTATTCCAAAGTGAGCCCTCGTCATATATACAAAATGTAGCCCATATTTAGAAAGTCATACTTGATGATGAATCTTCGAAAACGAAACGTGGAAATAAAAATCTTTCTAGCTAGAGTTTCAAAAAGTGTTACTTAACGAGAGAGTAGCTTAGCTTTTTTCACATATCTTTAAGTAAAGATAAAAACATTAAAAAGGTCATGCATCTGTACGTATGGCAATCGTGCGATAATATGCTACTTAACGTACGGCTTTAGGAACACTTTATTTATTTATCGTTTATTCGTTCGCCTATCTGTCAACTGAGCTGGTACACTGGTACTGGTTGCAGTCAAAACTCGCTTAGGGGTCAATACCATTTAACGTACAGGGTGGCCCGTTTAAGAAGGGCCTATACCTTATCTCGAAAACTACGGGGGTTGGAAAAAAAAAATAAATACAAAAGTTGTTCCTAGTAAAATGATCTTTATTTTTTTTGTATTGTTTTAATCGTCACTTTTTTATATACAGGATGGTCAAAGAAAGTTACACTTTTTTAAATGAAACACCCTATATTTTATTACATTTTTGGATTCTACTTAAAATTCTAAGCATATTTGATGTATGATGTTATACCTCTAGAGTTAGTAGTTTCACAGATATAAACAGTTGAAAATCGGTACTTTGACTACTTTTCACCTTGGTAGCAACAAGACCATTAGAGATGGAGTAAAACTAATTTCACATTCCTATCTTAACTTTTCAAAAGCTATGTGACGGTACTACTTGGCAGGTGGTACCATGGGTACCAACTCTGGTACCTCTGTAGGTACCATCAGTTAGCACCATCAGATAGCTCTTGGAAAGTTAAGATAGGAATGTGGAATTCATTTTACTCCATCTTTAATGGTCTTCCTGCTACCAAGGTGAAAAGTAGCCAAAGTACAGATTTTCAACTGTTTATAGCTGTGAAACTACTAACTCTAGAGGTATAACATCATACAACAAATATGCTTAGAATTTTAAGTAGAATCCAAAAATGTAATAAAATATAGGGTGTTTCATTTAAAAAAGTGTAACTTTCTTTGACCATCCTGTATATAAACAAGTGACGATTAAAACAATACAAAAAAAATAAAGATCATTTTATTAGGAATAACTTTTGTATTTATTTTTTTTTTCCAACCCCCGTAGTTTTCGAGATAAGGTATAGGCCCCTCTTAAATGGGCCACCCTGTACATATTTCTTGGAAGTTATTAGTGTACCATCTCTCTATCTTTTATCTAATATACACACACCACTGCGCATACTCATTAACATATTTATTATAAATAAAACTACCATGAACATTTTTTTCTTGTTTTAAAGGTTTATGTGGGCCTCTCGGAGCTGTTTAGTAGACTTCAAGATGCTGATAAAAGTGCTAAATATGCTTCCAAGGCTTACGACTTGTCACGCTCTCTTCAACTCGGCGATCTGAATTCAAGGCATCACAGGTAATTTTAGCAAAAATGATTATAATAACCGAAACCAACCCTAGAATTGGTTATATTCACACTTCACACATATACAGGGTCCCAACTACATTTGTTTCAATTTTAATTTCAGTTCCTTTAACTACTACTACTGTGGCGGTCTGGGCCAGCACCTGATTTATTTTAAGAAAAGTTTCAACGATTTGTTTAAAAATATAAATGAAATAAATAAAAAAAAATTTATTAATTTTTAATTGCTCAAAAATTAAATTACGCCTCGAATACAACCTAGGGAACAACGTTCAAATAAAATAGTAAGTTTATTTTAATTAACATAAATTATAAACAAATTGAAGTTTAATTTTCACGAAGTAAGACCGGAATCGCGAAAAAAAAGGGGTTAATTATTTTACCTAAAGGAAGCGTAAGCCAATACAAAATAAAAACAAATATTAATAGAGCCACTTACCAGTGAAGTAACTTTCATCATACAAGATGGCTAACTTCACTCGAATATGGGATCCGTTTCTAAACACACGGAAGAATTGAACTTTAAAAATTTTCGACTGCATGTTATCACGCTACTAGAAAAACTAACGTTAAGAAATAGCAATATGAAAACGCAAGTCTAACAACCCCAGGTCCCACAGCTTTTGTCTAGGAGACCCTCATTGGCCAGGGGGGAGCATAATAAAAACATTTCCAAATCCAGTGAATTAAAATGAAAGAAAAGAAACATGATCTTATAAGGTCCGAATCTTGTTTGGACTTTGAACACACATGTGCAGTAAAAAATCAAAGCTCGGCATGGAAAATTTTTCGAATTCTTTTAAACTAGTTAAAACCAGTTACAACTCGAACCGTGTTTTCGTCGAAAATTGGGGACAATTGCGTAACCTCACACGTGGACTTTGTGCAGGTGTTCAGATTCCAGATTTTCTGCGGAATAATTGCGTCAAAAAGCTGCTGAAAAGCGTGAAATTATCGGAGAAAAATCAGTCTTAACATACCCTTCACTTGCAGCACGTCATAATGTCCGAACTGGGACTCGGGTAATTTTTACAAGTCTAAATTTATAATATAACTTTAATTTTTCAAGTCTGTTACTATGGTCACAGTATTGACCAAACCGAAATTAGTGTCTCACAGTTTAAAGGCTCGTGGAAATAACTAAATAATCAAGTAAATTCATGTCGTCGGTTCGAAAAGTAAAGTAAAGAAACGTGTTTGCAAATTCGTTATCCATTGAGGGAGAAGATGGTCAAACAGGAGCAAGGGCGGCTACGATGGCAGGTTCCGGGTTAACATTAAGCGTTAGACAGTAAGTTTAGTTTTAAATCATAATGTATAGAGTGCTTGTATATTTTGAAACATTTATGGTTGTATGTCTGCAAGAATTTCATGACTATAATTCACTGTGTCTAAATAATAATACCAGTGTCATTTTCTTTTAATGTGCAAGGGTTGATTGTCTGGGGCTGTAGATACGAGGTCACATCAAAAAATAAGTGAATAAATTTAGCCACAATTAAAATGTGCCCTTTCAATTGTTTTATTAATTTCAAAACGAAACTGATGTGGCTTACAATTAAGTACTGGTAAGAGGCATAAAGCGGTTTTCAACTAGGTGGCGAAATATGGGTGGGAATTATCGATTATAATTTGTGCTGGTCTATTATCTCTGAAAAGCAGAGAGATGTACTCTTTCCAGGTTTCGACTTTCTGTCTTTTGTCGATTATAACAATTCCATTGTCGTCTACTAGCTGTCCCAAAATATGGGTTTGTATATTCCCGTAGCTTCTTTTACTTTTTTATGGAGATTGAAGTGATCGTGTTTTTCTTCAAACATTTCGATTTCGCGACATTTTTCTTGTATGTTTCGTTGTTTGGCTTCTCTAATTTTCTGTCTGATTACTCTGTCAATTTCTTTATATTTCTCGGGGTCTCTACTTTTCACTTGGCTCCGTTCTTTCTTCAGGCCAAGAATCTCCCGTGTCACCCATTGTTTTTGTATGTTGTCATTGATATGAGATCTAATTAATGTATCTATTTCTGGATCTTTCAGTTTATGCAGGTTCCATCTTTTCTTTTCCTTTGTTATTTTTTTAGTCTGATTTTAAAGTTGCCGACAAGAGGGTTATGGTCAGATTGTATATCTGCACCCGGGTATGTTTTAGCGGATGTACAGCTATTCCGGAATATGAAATCTATTTGATTTCTTATAATGTTACCCGTTTCATTTCTGGGTGAGCGCCATGTATATAGTCTGCGGGCTGGTAATTTGAAAAGTATGTTGGTGACCACTAGTTGTTGTACCAAGCAGAATTCATATAAAAGATATCCCCTCTCGTTGGCATCACCTAACCCAAATGGACCCACCAAGTCTCCACGTCGTTTTTGTCCTATCTTAGCATTCCAATCATCCATAATGATGTTCATATGAGATTTTGTTATATTTTTAAAGATATTTGAGAGTAATTGGTAAAATGATTCAACCTCTTCCTCACTTTCGGCAGTTGTAGGTGCGTATATTTGTACAATATTGAGGTTTACAGATATGGTCTCTAGTTGGATTATAGCTATTCTTTAAGATATTCCAACGAAGTTTGTAAGGTACTTGGAGAGGTTTTTGCTGACAATGAATCCTACGCCATATTCATGCTGGTCATCACTCCGACCTGAGTAGTAAACTCTTCCCACATCCTGACCATCTCATATCACTAATTCCCATAATATCTGTTTTCAATCGGTTTATTTCCTGTATAGCATTATGTACTTTCCCGCTTTGATACATTGTGCGCACGTTCCATGTGCATATCTTGATGTTAGACTTGTAAATATTAATTGATTTATACTCTGTTTTATTTGTTTTTATTTGTGTTTTATAGTCTTGCGAATCACTATTTATGACATCTTCAACTAAAGGCAACCGATAATGATCCATCTGCAAATAACTGTTTAAAGTTTTCTTAAAATCAACACAAATACGTATATTTTTATTATCCTTACGAGGTACCACTACAATAGGACTAGCCCATTCAACATACCTGACTGGTTCCAAAATACCTTGATCAACCATTTTATCCAACTCTTCCTCAACAACCGGTCTCAAGGCATATGGTACAGAATAAGGTTTGTGGAAAACTGGTGTTGCATTCTCATTTAACACCAAAGTTGCGTTATGTTCTTTAACAAGTCCAACGCCATGGAATACATTCGAATAATCTTTACTCAATCTAGAAATAAAATCACTTATATAAATGGAATTACAAGTTTCAGCCTCCTCAATTATTTTTAATCGCCAATTAGGTATAAGGGAATCTAACCAGTTTCTTCCCATTAAAGGCTTCAATTTATTGTCAGTTTTAACAACAAAGATGACTAATTTCTAATGAGGTTTACTGTTTAACGAACTTGCATTTAAAAAAGCTTTACCCAAAACTTTTAAATCATTCCCTGATACTGTTTTGACTTTAGTGTAACAAGTTAATAAAGAAATGTCTGGAAAATTAGAAAAAAAGTCATAGTCTGACATGACGGACACACTGGCATCAGTATCTACTTCCTTTTCAATATTTTTTCCATTTAATATAACATTCTTTAACGAGGGAGTATTTACCTGTAACAAGTTATTAACTTCGATAGGGTCTTCACTCGAGTCTTCATTAGTGGCCCATTTCATCTGTCAAACTTTTAACATCTCTAGGTTTCTGACACATTTTCTGTACATGTTCTTCCACCTCACAAATTTTACAACACCAATTTATTACTGGACATGTTGAGGGATTCTGCCAATGACCACAATGGTAGCATGGTTGGACAGTCTGAGCATTCATGGATGTCTTCCGATCAACAATTTTCGGAATTACTGTTGTATCACTTAGATTAAGTTTCCGTAACTCATTCTCCATTGACTCCATGGCCAAAGCATCTTTACACGCATTAGCAAAATCTAAATTGTCTTTTGCCAATAACTTTTTTTTGTATGTCTTCCCTCAATAGTCCGCAGATCAACTTGTCCCTCAGTGTATCATCAAGAAAGGCACCAGAATTGCAATTTAGAGCTGCATTTCTGAGCCGGGTTATAAAATTTGATACATTTTCGTTCTCTCCTTGAGTGAGCTTATAAAATTTAACTCGCTCCGCAACTTCCAGGGTTACAGGAGAAAAATGGCTTGCTAGTTGTGCTATAACCTCATCAAGTGTGAGCCCTGTAGGTTGTAGAGGTGCTACAAGGTTCTTTAAGATTTCATATGACTTTGAACCTATTAGGGTTATGAAGTAACTTAATTTCCTATTATCTGGCACTTCATTTACGATGAATAGATGCCTCATTATCTCCATATAACTCTCGAAATTTCCTGATTCCTCATCAAAAGGTTCAATTGAGCCAATCAGAAAAGCCATATCGAAAAAACTCTCTTTTCTTTTGGTGACACAAACACAATAAATTTAACAGCTTAGCATGATATCCGTGAATATCTCTCGTCGCCAATAATATGTATCACAAGGAGAATAACGTAAATTATTTATCACAAGGAGAATAACGTAAGACTTAAACTTTTCATATCTAACAACAAAAACCCAGACGTTTGAGCATAGCAAACATTTATTAACCCAAAGCGCTTACACCGCTCGTCGAGCGCCATAGGATCTTCCTTTAGTGTGTGTGCCACTGCTATAAAAAAAACAATATTTTGTGTATTACAGCTGACCTTCTCATATACTTATTTCAATTTTGTTTATTTTATTTGGGTTAGGTGAAATTAATTCTTCGTTTGTTACTGGAATATTTATTTATTTCATTTTTAAGACCGCTCTTATTCATTCTTATTGTATACTTGTTTTCACTTTGTATTTGTTTAATTTTTACAGATGTCCTTATTTACACTTTGTCATGCTTCCTATATCGGTGAATTAGTTCATTGTTTGTTTCTTAAATATGTATAATGATTTAATTTTTTAGTCTGCATTTTGGTTAATCCAGAATGGCAGCCTAAAACTTCATTATATACTTGGTTACATTTTGGTACGCTCTTTATATCATTTTTTACTCGAACATGTTTTTATTTGATTTTTAGAGCTGGGCTTCTTTATTCTTATTTTCTACTTCTTTTTATTTTGTTATGCTCCCTGGATCCATGAATTAGCTCCTTGTTTATTCTTAAAATATATATTTATTTCTTTGCATACTCCTTATATACTTATTTACACTTTGTCATGTTCCCTATATGGGCTTGTATCTCAAATACTTCTTTATTTTGTTTACATTTTGTTATGCTCTTTATATCGGTGAATTATTTTTTGTATTCAAACATGTACTTACTTATTTGGTTTTTAGAGCTGCGCTTCTTTATTCTCATTGTATACTTATTTCCACTTTGTTATGTTGCTCAAATACTTCTATATTTTTAGGTCCGCTCTTCTGCATATTATCACCATATTACATATTTATTTATATTTTATTATACCAGTGAATTAATTACTTATTTCTTGTTTAAACATGTCTTTATTTAATTGTTAGAGCTGCCCTTCTTCAAATGGCCTCAGCGTTGCGAAAGCAGGGTGAATTAGGGGATGCCCATGACTATTGTTCGGTAAGTACAAATTGGGCTTTCGATATATTTAAAATACCAAGATACATTTTGCATTGCAAGAAATACTAAATTAATATGGATAATTAATTTTAATGTTTTAGGAAGCTACGAGACTGGCCTTAGTATCTGGCGACCAAGCGACTTACGCGAGAAGTATAAGAATTATGGGTGATATTTATAGAAAAAAGTCTGATATTAACGTAAGTAGATTTATTGCCAATTGCAAAAACGAAATATTCGGTATTCCATTACCAACGTAAGATATAAAATTATACATACTTGGCCCCCCTTAATGTCTAAAAAATATTACTTCGGTGCAACCTGCTGTATGTGAAATAAGGTCGCAAAATCCACCCTTGCTTTATAGGCAATTGTTGTTGTGAGGTGAAAGAACGCACGTTGGGTCTAATGATGCCCCTAATAAGGCGAAACATGTAACCTGGGACCTATTATAATTATTTTGATACTGTAGATTTTGAGTTTGGTTTTCCCTCTTATAATTTAAAGTCAGTATCTTTGGGTAATAATGGATGATTCTTCGATTTTAACTGAAGCTTATTAATTTAAGTTTGTGCGCATTTTAATTAATATTTTTATCGGCGTATTATTATTTTAGAAAGCCTTCCGCCAATACGAAGCTGCCATGGGTTCCGCGGCTGCGATGGGCGATAGAGTAATACAAATGGAATCTATGGACGGGGCGGCCAGATGTTTGGAAGCCCTACGGCTACAACACAAAATCTGCAACTGCAGGCCGCTCGAATTCAATACTAGATTGCTCGAGGTTGCCGGTTCCATTGGTGCTAAAGTATGTTTCTTATCTTACCGACCATCATCCTTATATCAATTTATTAAATTGGAAAAACCGTACCTACAGGGTGTCCAATTTTCGTTGTCATTGCGGGGTATCTCCATTAGTTTGACAGATAGAGAGATACGGTTTTCGCAAACCTGGACTACTTTTTCGAGAAACAAAAAATTCCATAATTAAAATTTTCCTAGCCCTCTTCGTTTTCGAGCTACAGGGTGAAATTGAAAATTTGCACTTTTAGGGCATGCCTCGTATCTCAGCTCTCTGAAAACTTATCAAAAAGATAAAAACGCATTCTTATAGATCTTTTTACGTATAATTCAGTGGCGTGCTTATTTTTTTTTTAAATAACCGTTTTTACATACGACCCACACTTATGATTTTTTAAATGAAACACCCGAAACATTTCCGAAAATAGAAAGCATAAACTATTATATATCATTTTTCTGGTAAAAAATAATGCAATCTAATGGCATAAAAAAATACAGGGTGTTTCATTTAAAAAATCATAAGTTTGGGCCGTAGGTATGTCAAAAAGGGTATCTCTAAAAAAAATCAAGCACGCCACTGAATTATACATAAAAAGATCTATAAGAACGCATTTTTATCTTTTTGATAAGTTTTCAGGCAGCTGAGATACGAGGCATGCCTTAAAAGTGCAAATTTTCAATTTCACCCTGTAGCTCGAAAACGACGAGGACTAGGCATTTTTTTGTTTCTCGAAAAAGTAGTCCATATTTGCGAAAACCGCATCTCTCTATCTGTCAAAATAATGGAGATACCCCGCAATGACAACGAAAATTGGACACCCTGTACTTGACCACTCATTTCTTTGAATTATTTTTCAGTAGATAGGGCAGGGCGGTGCAGTGATACTTCAATTTAGATGGCGATTAAAATAGAAAATGAAGTCCGTATAGTGGATGAAATCATATATAAAAATGACAATTCAAAATGGCAGCCTGATGCCATCTCTTGGACTATTTTTTTAATACACTTATTGATGACTGGACATATTTGCAACATATATTCAATATGCTTTTGCATAGAGTAGAGACAGGACTTACATTTAGTTTTCTTAGAGTTTTTGTTATTTTTGGATTTTTCACGCAGCTTATTGAAAAAATATATTTAGAGCATTTCAATCTTTGCGCCCTTTATAGTAACAATGTTTCCAGGCACTAGCATAGAAAAATAATAAAAACACCATTTTTTTATCTTCAGAATATTTTCCAAGAAATAAAACCGTTCAATAGTTGAGGAGTGTAAGCGAATTTGAAAAGTTTCCATCATACTGTATAGCGGTTGCCATGACAACGGATAAAAGCCTTATGAATATAAACCGCTCAAAGATTGAATATTCAAAGTTCCAAATTTTCTACAGAAGATTATTATGTTAATGTTCAAGGTGGCATCGTGGCGCCATATTTGTTTTTCAATCGGAGGAGGAGGGTCGAGCGATTCCTTATTTTAAAGGACTAGCTATCACACTCAATATTCTATAGACAAATTCAGTATATAGGAAATTAATGGCTGAGGAAATAAATTGCGATTCTTTTAATTCAATATTGTTTCGCGACGCCATCTTGAATTATTTTTTAAAATTAATGGAAAAGGGATCTAGTGACACTTTATCGTGATAATTGAAAAAGTGAGAGCATTGTCAACGCTCTTAAGAGATCTTATCTAGTGCATACCTGGATATCGGAGGAAACTTGGAAGCACATCGAAGAGCGTAAAATCATCAAAACCAAAGGACTAAACAGCGACGATGACAAAGAACAATACAAGAAACTGAGCATAGATATAAAACAGCGATGTAAACGGGATAAGAATAACTACCTGAATGGAGTTTGTCAGGAAATTGAACAGCACTCTCATAAGAATGAAACGAGAGTTGTGTACACTAAAATCAAAACAAATAAAAGATAGATGGAAAACATATTGTGAAAAACTTTTGAGGAACGAGAACATCGCTGAATACCAACAAATTAAAATAGATTATGACGAAAAGGAACCTGACATTATATAAAAAAAGAAGTGGTTTCGGCTTTTAATAAACTAAAACATCACAAATCGCCGGGCTCTGACGAAATTGTGTCTGAGATGCTAACAGAACTTGGAGATACAGGGGTAGATATCTTCCATAAAATATGTCACCGCATCTGGGAAAACGATACGTGGCCAGAAGACTGGACAAAATCCATCTACGTACCTATTCATAAAAGGGGCCCAAAGATACCTGCGAAAATTATCGCACAATAGCCCTAATATCACACGCCAGTAAGGTAATGCTTCAAATATTGTCATAGAGGATCAAGCCTTATATTCTATCTCAATTATCCCTAGAACAAGCAGGCTTCGTACCAGGACGTGGCACTCGAGAACAGATCCTTAACATCAACCAAATAATTGAGAAAGCGAGAGAATTTAACATCCCCACATATTCGTGCTTCATAGACTACACCAAAGCATTTGACTGCGTCCGGTGGCAGAAGATGTGGCCAATTCTGGATAAGATGGGAATCCCGCGCCACTTAATTGCAATATTAAAAAATCTGTACGACCATAACTCTGCACATGTAAGGTTGGAAAGTGGCCTTACGGGCCCTTTTCAGGTTGGCCAAGGCGTTAAACAAGGATGCATCTTAAGCCCCCTCCTATTTAACATATACGGTGAATGGATCATGAGAAAAGCCCTCAATGAATAGAATGGCGGTTCAATGATAGAAAGATAAGTAATCTACGATATGCAGATGACATCACGCTTATAGCTTCATCTGAAGAAGAAATAATTGACCTTTTCCAGAGAATCGAAAATACGAGTGAGGAAGTGGGGCTGAAGATCAATAAAAAGATAACGAAGGTGATGATAGTGGATCGCCAGAATAACAACAGACCGGATATAAAAACCGTAAATAGCATGAAAACTGTCGACAACTTCATATACCAGAAGAAGCAGACTGGAAAGATTAACCATTGAAAGAGCCGTAATAGGCAAGAGGTCGCGAGGGAGGTCATCCACAAGATACACAGATCTCATAACGAAAATAACGGGGACCAACATAACTCAATCCATAAGAGAGGCTGAAAGCAGAGACTTAAAGAGAAACAGAACAAACAGCATTCCATGAAATCACGCTGCTTGAAATCAAACACACGACCAAGAAGAATCTAGTACATTATAAAGCAACTCCCTCCCCTTTGGACTTGAAAATGCAGGTACATAATTGATATTATTCGAGATGGCGTCACGACGCCAACTTGGATTATTTTTTTAAAGGAATGAAAGTCGAGTGACATCTCATTTTGAAGGTTTTTTTTACCCGGCAAAACCATGAAGTTTGAGCGACAAGATGCGGTCGTAACGATTGCAAATATATTATGACGTATTAAATCCACAATTCGTAAATTTTCTTCTTCTCAGTCATCATTTAGCCACTCCTGATGTAGGCCTCTTCCAAAGATTTCCACGTTTTCCTGTTTGCTGCAGTTTGTATCCAGTTCTTTCCTGCGATCCTTTGGATGTCATCTCGCCATCTTCTCTGGGGTCTGCCAACGCTTCGTTTGGTCTCTCTCGGACGCCAACTTAGGATTCTTATTGTCCACCTGTCCGGGTCCTGTCTTGCTATGTGACCAGCTCATCTCCACTTAAGCTGCGCCACTCGAATTAGTACCTCCCTCACGCCAGTTCTTCTTCTGATCACCTCGTTTCGGACTCTGTCCCTCACACTAATGCCGTTGCTCTCTGTGTGGTTTGCAGTCTGCTGGATGTCTTGCGAGTTATGCATATTGTTTCAAGGCCGTAAATGAGCACCGGCAGTACACATGACTCGAATACTTTTCTTCTACGGTTTATATGTAACCCAATTTGCCGAAAGCTGTCCAGGAAAGGCCTATTCTTGTTCAAATTTTCTGAAATCTGGTTTTCCTTTCCCAAAATTTTATAACCGGCGAAATTGGGTCTCCTTGCCGCACTCCTCTTTTGATTGGGCTATTATCTGTCTTTGAATCTTCGTCAATTTTTACTTGGATGGTCTCGTTTTCATAGATCTGCTTGATCAAGTTTGAGTACCTGGAATCGATTCTCGCATTGTCTAGGGATCGAAGTATGGCCCAGGTTTCGACGGAGTCAAAAGCCTTCTGGTAGTCTACGAAGGTTATGTGCATTTCTATGTTATACTCAGTGCTTTTTTCGATAAGAGTACGAAGTGTCTGCAAGTGGTATGCCGGGTGTCAACGAAATCGTTTAACAATGCACCATTCAAATGTTTTTTTAAGCGGAAATTTGAAATTTTGGCTGAAGATATGGTTTATGAAAACTCAGATTTTCCAATAAAAAACAAATGAATATCACTTCTGGTTTGACCGGAAGTGAGCATGAGGCAAGAATTTCAAATACAACCCTGCATATATTTTTACATATTTGAATAGAGCTTGAAATTCCCTTTTTAACGATGTATCACAAGCTGTCATTTTTTTTTCAAAATGGAGGCGTCGAGGGCATTTATCCCAAATTAAATATGGCGGCATTTTGACAACACCAATGGAGTTTTTGTCAAACTGACCGCTAATATAGAAGACAAGATAGGTTTTCATGCAGATTTTTCTCACTGTTGGAAATTCTAGATAATTGTTATAAAATTGAAGCATTGTTAGTTTTTCCTTAAAATGTCAAAATTTATGTACATTTTTCTCGAAATTTTGAATAGGACCCTGAACATATTTTAACACATTTGGATAGAGCTCGAAATTCCCTTTTGAGCGATGTATCAGAAGTGGCCGTTCTTTTTAAACATGGCGTTGTAGAGAGCATAATTCAATATAGCGGCGCTACGCCATATTGAATTATGCTTTCTACAACGCCATCTTTAAAAAGAATGGCCACTTGTGATACATCGTTCAAAAGGGAATTTCGAGCTCTATCTAAATGTTTAAAAATATGTATAGGGTTCTATTCAAAATTTCGAACATTTTGACATTTTAAAGAAAAACTAAAAATGCTTCAATTTTATAACAATTATTTAGAATTTCCAACAGTGAGAAAAATCTGCAAGAACACGTAACTTGTCTCCTATATCAACGGACAGTTTGAGAAAAAATCCATTGGTGATGTCAAAATGCGGCCATATTGAATTTGGAATAAATGCCCTCTACGCCGCCATTCTGAAAAAAAATGACAACTTGTGATACATCGCGGCATCGCTAAAAAGGGAATTACAAGCTCTATTCAAATATGTAAAAATATTTGCAGGATTGTATTTGAAATTCTTGCCTCATGCTCACTTCCGGTCAAACCGGAAGTGATATTCATTTGTTTTCTAGTGGAAAAATCTGAGTTTTCATAAACCATATCTTCAGCCAAAATTTCAAATTTCTCCTTAATAAAACATTTGAATGGTGCGTTGTTAAACGATTTCGTTGACATCCGGTATTAGTGGAAAAACTTTTTAAAGATGGCGTTGTAGAAAGCATAATTCAATATGGCGTCGCGCCGCTATATTGAATTATGCCCTCTACAACGTCATCTTTAAAAAGAACGGCCACTTGTGATACATCGTTCAAAAGGGAATTTCGAGCTCTATCTAAATGTGTTAAAATATATTCAGGGTACTATTCAAAATTTCGAGAAAAATTGACATAAATTTCGACATTTTAAGGAAAAACTAAAAATGATTCAATTTTATAACAATTATCTAGAATTTCCAACAGTGAGAAAAATCTGCCTGAAAACCTATCTTGTCTTCTATATTAACGGTCAGTTTGACAAAAATTCCATTGCTGTTGTCAAAATGCCGCCATATTTAATTTGGGATAAATGCCCTCTACGGCTCCATTTTGAAAAAAAATTACAGCTTGTGATACATCGTTAAAAAGGGAATTTCAAGAAGCTCTATTCAAATATGTAAAAATATATGCCGGATTGTATTTGAGATTCTTGCCTCATGCTCACTTCCGGTCAAACCGGAAGTGATATTCATTTGGTTTTTCGTGGAAAATCTGAGTTTTCATAAACCATACCTTCCGAAATCCCGCTTGTTCGTATGATTGGTATAAATCTATTTTGATAACCGGTTTGTTACAATTTTTGTTAATAGCTTATATAAATGCGATAACAAACTGATAGGGCGGTAATTTTCGATGTTGTTTCTGTCTCCTTTCTTGTATAGCAGAATAACTTCCGCATTTTACCATTTCTTTGGGATTCTTTCTTCTGTCAGACATTTATTCAGTAGGATTCGTACACCTTCCAGAACAGCTGCGCCACCCATTTTGATCATTTCGCTGCTAATTTGATCCTCTCCTGAGCTTCTTCTGTTTCTCATCTGGGTCAGTGCTGCCATTAGTTCGCCTGTATCTATTTCGAGAATTTCTTCCGATCCCACGTTTTGAATTTTTGATTTTTGATACTCATTATCCTGGGCTATAGAACTATACAGCTTTTTAGAGAAGTCCTGAACAGCATTTGCGATCTCTTTCCGATTACTGACTATGCATCCTTGCTTCTTATTTTGGTCATTTTTGGCCTTCCGTTTGATAGCTTGGATTTGAGAACCTTCATGCTTCTATTGTCTTCTATTGTATTTCTTATCAGCTTTGTTATGTGGTCCCTCATATCTTTCCGGATATTCTTGTTGATAGCTTTATTTATCGCCTTATAACCCTGTGTTTTCCTATCCAATCCTCGTCTTAGTTTCATTAGGTTTCTTGTGTGTGTGCTAATTTTCTTTGAGCTCTCTTTTTGTTTTGAGCATATTCCCTTAGTTGCAACATGAACGCTCTTCTCGATGTGTTCCGACAGTTCGTCCATTCCGAATTTCAGGAGTGTTCTTGGTTCCCCTAATTTGGGGTTGGCTTTGTTTCTGCTTAGCACCTCTATCGTTGGGTAGTTTTCCTGGTGTATTAATTTATTTGTTTCAAATCTTGTGTTTATTTTTAGGGTTGCCCGAATAATATGGTGGTCGCTATTGGTATCGAATCGGTTACAGTAACATTTTGGCATTTATCTTTTCTGTTGGTAATGATGTAGTCGATTTCGTTCCTGACGATACCGTTCGGGCTTTTCCAGGTCCATCTTCGTTGCGGAGGTTTTTGAATTCATACAAAATAGTTTTCCTTTCTACAGAAGTTAATTAGCATTTCTCCTCTGCTGTTCTTTTGGCCAAGACCGAATTTACCAACGTTCGGGATATCCTCATCAGTGTTTTGCCCTATTTTAGAGTTGAAGTTCCCAATAATTGTAACAAACTTGGCATTTTCGATATTTTTTTCAGTTGTTATATCTTCATATAGCTGTTCTGCTTCTTCGTCATCGGATGCACTGGTCGGAGCATACACCTGGATTACTTGTAGGCTGTACCTGTTGTTAATTTGTATCATCATGTATATTACTCGGGTAGAGATAGATTTCATTTTTGTGACTCGATTTCTCATGCGCCTGTTCATCATCAGAGCGACTCCCCCTATGTGATAGTTGGTTTCTGTGTTGTTTTGGTAAAGTAGTTGTCCAGACTTCAGAGATGTTAGTTCTCCTTTCATTCTAGTTTCACTTAGGCCTAGGACGTCCCATTTTATATGTTGGATTTCTTGATCGAGTCTTTCCATATGTTCTTCAATGCTTAGCTTTCTGATATTATAGGTTGCAATGAGGAGTTTCTGGTTTCTTTCGGGTGTTGATCGTTGTCTGTATCGGGTGTGTTTCTTCGTCGAACTTGTGCCTCCCCCAGAATCCATGAGGGTGCCTGATATATCAGTGCAAGATTCTGAGCTAGTAGCTCTACTTGCCAGGGGTATTAATGTTTGGAAATTCGACATTTTCATGCTTGGAAGGTTGACGGCATTTAAACGCCACGCTTGTCAGGCGGGTTGACGAGTTTTGGTTTTCAGCCGCCCATTCTAGGTGCAGACGCCCTATCTGAGACAGGCGCTGCGTTGCCGTGCTGGTTTTGTCAGTTTTGGTCCGCCCCGAGTATTTTACTTCCCCGGTACTACCTGTATCTAAGAGGCATTCCCCTATCCGCCACCTGGGGAGGGCGCCCGATTTGAGACTAGCAACCCCCAGTTTTTCGACTGCTTAATGTAAATCTATAATAATGGAGAGATATGGCGACATTTACCGGTACGTTATTTTGACAGTTAACCACTGCGCTATTCGTTAATAGTGTTACCGTTTGAATATCTTTAAGAACGTTATTTGGGAATGACGTAGAAATCGACCTTTGTTTTTTGAGGATCCTCACTTCACTCGTTTCTGAAGATCTACCAATAAAGTTAACACGACCGCTCTCTCTTTCAAGAACGGCGACTTGGTTCTTTGTTTAGATATCGATTTAAAAAATCACCCAAAACTTTGGTAATAGCTTAGATAAGACAAACATGTTAATCAAGGCGCTAATACGCAATTAGATACCACCTGGACTTCTGCGCTATTCAATTCGGTCATACAGGTATCTCTCCAATTTAATTTTAATGATATGTTCTTCAATTACTGTCGATTTCAGCTGCTAGTACGAGCCGTAAGAATCCGCCTTTCCCGAATATATCACTCGTTAGGGGACGAAAACAACAAACTGCATCACGAAAGGGTATCGATGAGACTTCAGCACGATCTGGACCTGAATTGTGCCGGTTGCGGCTCGCCTTATGGTCTCGAAGCGGACTCTTTGGAAGCATTGCCTTGTGCTCACATTTTACACGCCAGGTAAGTGTGAGACTGAACTATCAGCAGGCTAAATATTCTTTGGGAAAACGGTCCAGGTATTAACCGTTATCTGAAGCGCGGTACTAGATTTGATCGTCAAATGGCAAAACGGACTTTTGCTTAGGTGTATTATAGCAGTAGCACTATCTGCAACTCTTAATGTGCTATAACACCTATTTTCTTTACTGATATTTTCCATTGCGGTTGGGGGCCGCCTTGTGTTACACAGCATTGCAATTGCCAGAAAAACTTATATATCTTATTCTATATTGCAACAGCGCTTTATAACGTCTGCAGGAAGATCATTGTTTCAGGTGTGCTTACGACTTGTTCCGACGCAATAAGAAGAAAAAACGATCGTGCCCCGAGTGCGATCGAACCAGCTCTCGGCTGTACCTGAACTGCAACGACTACAACGCCATGCAGTACAGCCCCGTTCCCTTATCCGTCTGTTCATCGGACAGTCACTGTACCTCACACCAAGCGACCAGCTCAGTTTAGAAACCATCTATTCATCTTTTAGAATTGATAATATAGATATATTTGTATATTACGGTTTGGACCTGTATTCCCGAGTCGTTGGTACAGCTTGTACATGGTAAGGATGGAAACTTATCTGTGCATTCGATGGATTAGAAAAATACAATACATCTCTATTATATTCTCTCCTCCCATAGTTCCCATGTGGGAGTCGTTTTAATAACTCAAGAATTACCCCCCTGAAAGCTTCGGAAAAATGCTGCAACTATATGAAGGCGGAGAAACAAATCTTGAGTTAGATACATAGATTATTGAATGATTGTTTTACTGTACTGCTGCTAGAAATGGCATTAAAAATTCCTATTGCTTATTCATCTTTCTTATATTTTATGAACATATTTACAAATTGGTTGGTTTCCAATATTTTGGGTTAGTATTGGAAACCAGTTACCTTTCATGTATTGTAAATTTTGGTTGGATTATGTTGGTGTTTTCATGAATTACTAATTTTGCGTTAGTTATGGTTAGTATTAGATGGTAATAATGCTTCGTTTTATTTTTACCAACAAAAAATAACCAAATTTACTTTTCCAATGCAAACATTTCTTAATTTAAATTCTTCGAAAAGGACATTTGATCTGGGAAAAATGGAGTGGGCTTTAGCTCGCTAGCTATTTCAATCACTTATTAATTTTTGGTTAATATTGGCTCGTCTGTATTTATGTTAGTTCCTTTCAGTAAACTTTGGTAAATCGCTCATGAGCACGCTCGCTGTTTTCATGGCTTACTAAATTTGCTTTAGTTGTGGTTAGTGTTGGTTGGCAGCAATCTAATGCACGGTAGTAGAGTGCCTGGGCCAGGGTCGATTCTCTTTCGGGAGCAGCCGGGGTCGATTCTCTTTGGAACGATAGACGAGTTCAATTCTCCCTGGTGTCCTTGAGATAGCCCACTTGGTCTTGGGTATATTCGATCTTGAATTGCTCCTAACGTGTATGACCTTGAACACCCTTGGGATTGTTTTGTTTTTTTTACCTTCAATGACATTGAGATAATTTGAATGCCCTTGAGTTTTTTGTTGATGGTTGAGCATAGGCGTATAAAGATGGCGGACACTGACAGGTCACCGAACAGAACGGAGCCGCGAAATTCGTGGTTCCATTGTAAAAAAGTGGTTGTTGAGTGTGTTAAGTGTTATAAATGCAGTGAGGTGTTTCATCCAGCCTGCATGATACAGGCAGCTGGAAAGAAAAGTGCTACTTGTCGACACGAAATCCGAAATTACGGCACGATCAAAATATAACCTCCAAGAGTGTGGACGTTTTACAGGCCGAAAACAAATTATTGAAAGACTTGGTAAGAAAGATGCAATCAAAACAGGATTTGCTCTACGAAAATAACGAATTATTAAAAGAGAAGAGCCGTTTTCTTGTTCAAAAAATTAGCCAGTTGGAAAAAACGACATAAAAAATGATTGTGAATCTGATGGAAAATACGATAATAGTGTTGAACAAATACCAAATATTATTGTCTCCAAACATGGTAGGGAGGCAACTGGCAGTATACCCAGAGATATGCAATCATATGCAACCAAAACGGCACAAGTACATACGCATTTGCGCCTACAAAGTAACAACAAAGTTGACGGCGGCGCCGGCAGCGGAAAGGTGAACATAGAAGCTAAAAGAAGGGGTGTAATTCTACCTCATCAGGTAAAAAACGCTATACATCAAGCTCAAGCCATGACAAAAATTGATGAACTGAAAAATCTGGGCCAATACCATAGAAGTGATAACGATGGAGATTAAAATGAATCGGGTTGGCGGCGACAAGGTCGAAGAAGAAATAAGCGATTTCTTGTTGGTGCCAATAATAATAGGGAT
>MU187494.1:0-19832 GCA_016904865.1 Pissodes strobi | reverse complement strand
ATCCGATGAGCGTGTTGAAAACTATCTAATGCCTTGTTGAAGCCGGCCAATTCAAGGTATACGGAACCCACGGTCAGATGAACGTGGCCTGCGGTAGCGCAGAGTTCGCATTCATTGTACAGGGAATGTCTTGCATAGGCCAAGGCTCTGAAAATATTTATCTCAAAAATTTGACATGAATTTTTTATATATATTTGAATAGTCAGCTGCTCTGTTGAGCCGTGAAACATCTATTTTGCTGGTAATAAAAATGCCAAGAAATACAAAGCCCGAGGTCAATATAATATCACTACTTTCACCCTTCTTTCCCTCTTCTCCAGCCTGCACTCTTCTCTCCAGCATCTTTCCTTCATTCTGCTCTATTTCCTGCATCGCTTGCATTTCTACTTTTTCCATCCTGCTCTTCTTGGTCCTTCCTCCTGTGCCCCCTCTTTTAATAGATATAAATCTTAAAAACTTGTACCGCGCTTTTCCTTTTCCTACCATATCAATATATTATACTAGGATCTAATGTAAGAGAAATGTAAAATTTTAATACATTCACATTTTGATAACTATTTTCGAAATAATCTTCATCCAAGAAGTCTAAATTCAGCCACATCATAGTGTTTTAAAACTGTATCAAAAGCCTCGCGAAAATCATAAATAAAAAAGTGCTGAAAGTTCATTAATTATTAATGTATCAATTACAAACCTTTCTAAGCCACCCAGTCTCTGATGGGCCCTGGCCAAGTTCAAATACGACTCTGCTCTCATGTTGGGGCTGTCCAGCTCTTCTGATATGAACAATTGACGATGAGCATATTCTAAGGCGTCTCTAAAATACAAATTTAATTTACGTTTTATACAGTGTTTTCATTTATATATCGATTTTCATCTGCAGGGTTTATTAAAATTGTTATACATAAGACCAACATTATTTTTATTTTCATTTACAACCCCCCATCTCAATAATAGACCTTCTTCCTATCGGAAACACATGATTTTAAGTAATAATGTGGCTCCACCCTGTATTGGGCAGTCAAAATAATAGAAGAATTATAAAAAGCTAGTATAGTTTCTCACCTTTTGTAAATTATTTAAATGAATAAATATTAAAATAAAGAGGAGCAGAGCACTGGTTTTCCAGCCTATTTAGCTCTTTCAAAGTAAAATTAAAATATAAAGTTAAGTACTAAGACCACCAAGGGAATATTCACTCGGTATTTTACGTTAGAATTATATTTACTCTCATATTAGTCCAGTCATTTAAGTTACTAGCCTTATAAAAGCCTTATAATATAACACTCCATTCTAGTTCATGGGAGGCATGACCTTCCCTGCCTCCTCTGATGAGCCGCCACTGATGCCCTGGCAATCAAGATTATTAATAATATGTTCACTTCACACCAATTCTGGTACAGAACCCTATTAAAAATGGTTTTTAAGTTAGTTGTGCCGTAAGCCAATTAAAGACTATGGTCATTTAATACCAACAAATATTTCCTCTCGTAGAACAAAACTCTTTCAAATGCAATTGCGAAGTAATCGTCCGAATGAGGAATAAACAGCCACATTTATCATTTCTTTATTAACTTTAGAGGAAAATTAAACGGATAAATTCAGACGCGAGGCGAAACCGTGACCCTAATTTATTCAGGAATATGGAAATCTAATTTTCTTTTACTCTTTTGAAACACAGTTCCGCCCGTTGAGTTTTAATAAAACCGAAAAACGCATTAGGGAAACTGTGTTTCTATTCAAAAAGACCCGGTAGTTACGCGACTATTGTGAAGCCGTCCGTTTATTAGCATTACTCATTTATTAGCTTCTTCTATATAATTATTAATATTTCAACGAAATTTAATATAAAAAAGTATTTTAATATCACTTCATCTTCAGAGCTCAAACCTCATGGTTTTGCCCACTGATATCAATTATGGGTTAAAAAAAAACATTGAAAAAGGGGTGTCACTCGACTCGACCTACCTTCCTTCCTTTAAGAAACAATTCAAGATGGCGTCGTGACGTCATCTCAAATAATGTCAATTATGTCACTGCCTTTTCTAGTACAAAGGTGAAGGAGTTATTTTATAAAGGCACTAGATAGGACCGACATCTTAAAAGCGTTGACAAATGCTCTCAAATTTTCAATTTTCACAATAAAGTGTCAATGGATCCTTTTTCCATTTTAAAAAATAAATCAAGATGGTGGGCGTCGCGAAACAATATTGAATTAAAAGAATCGCAATTTATTTCCTCAGCCATTAATTTCCTATATACTTAATTTTTCTATAGAAAATTGGGTGTGGCCGCTAGCTAGGAATCTCTCGCCTCAATTGAAAAACAATCAAATATGGCGTCACGAACATTAACATAATAATCTTTTGTAGAATATTCGGAAATTTAAATATTCAATCTTTGAGCTGTTTATATTGGCCTTGCCTTTATTAGTTGTCATGGCAACCACTACGCACTATGATAGGAACGTTTCAAATTCGCTTACACACCTCAACTATTGAAGGGTTTTATATTGTGGAAAATAAAAATGGAAAGGTTCCACCGGTAAAAATGGAATTGTCATTGAATTTGACGCGATAATTAACCGTTAAGTAATTAGTTAAGTCGAAAATAATACACCTTCTGTGTATTATTACTCACGTTTTCGGTACTCCTTTGTACCGACAAATAATTGTAAGACTCATCAACACCACACTCCATCTATTTTTGTATAAGCTTTTCAGCAACCGGGTCGAGTGTGCTTTACTGTTGGTATCAACCTGTTCTGCCAGCCTTTGAGTTCTAAAGGGTCCACCAAGCATCTGGAGGTCATTCTGGGCTCTACTATGGAAGGGACAAGTAGGCAGCCGTATCAAGAATAAGGCTCTATAGCCGAGTATTCTCTGTTTGATGCCCCATCGTATGGTACACAAACGGCCACGTCTAGGGCTCAGGGGCCTGTCTGAATAAGAATAAAAACAAGCACGTTTTATTACCCAAAGAAACTCAATTTCAGCAGATAATAAATGCGACCGAAACTTTTGCGTTCGTCATTTAACTTATCTATAAACGGGATACCCGCCGCGCCGCTTCGCTTGCTGCGGACCGGAGCCAAGCTGTATGCAAATGTATACTCCCAGATTCCCTTAACGTTCCAAGTTTTAATAGGCATACTACAACATTCCAAATTAACGCCGGCTCGATTTAGTGTCCGCCTGTTACTCAGGATAACTAATCTCGGCACATAAAATAGTCCCCTATCTGTTTATTAGTACGTAATCAAATTGAGCAAGATCTGGAATTTCAGAGTGACGATACGCCTTTATCATCCTATGATTATTTTGCTTAAATGTATTCTTTATTTTCCTTATGCTGTAGGTACCGGAGAAATGTTCAATGCAGAAGGTATATGGATCTATCTTCGTTCAGCATCTATCGAATGTAAACCCTACCGAATATGCGGAAGACTAATTTTATTGGTACGGACGTTTCCACATGAACGAAAACTTACGCTTCCCACCTTCCGGTATTAGCAAATTTTCCACCCAGTATCCAAAGAAACCACTCCCAAGGAAACGCCCTAACCAACTCCGCTTCACTCAGGGCCCGCACCTGTCCTGCGATCCGAAGACCCCAGGGCAGGTACGGACGCCGATAGCGGGGAAGAAGACCATCTTTTTTTTCCGCCCTCTTTTATTCCCAAAAAGACCTAACAACTAATACATAAACTTCTTAACCTAGCTTATCATCTACCCACCACCACAAAGCCACTTACATTACGTACAATCCTTACTTAACTTAACTTCTACCCACCACCTCACAACCCCACAATACACTTACATTTTTCCTTATTGCTGCACAGGTTACATCTCTGTATTCTTTATTAAAGCGCAGCCCCATTCATTCACCACCTCGACATCCTCCCTCGAAATTTTCCCCTCCCTCCTTAAACTGATATTCCCCTATATTTTACCTTCTCAATTTAGTCTATTCCTTTCATGCACTCTTTCTCGCAACATACACCGCGAGTGAGACCCAAGTTGAGCTTCGCCTCTCTCGTGAACTTTCTGAACAACCTTGGGTCCACCTCCATAATAATATTCTCTCTATATTGACTGCTACAAGGTTTCCTAGTGAGTATCTTCATCCCTCCACATTCTCTCCCGCAATATAGCTCATTCTATCATTCGCCCTACATATCCCATCAATAATATCCTGATCCGTGTATCCTTTTTCCAAGCCCCCAATCCTCACAACCGGCCTCTGTCCCTCCTCCCCTTAACTTTCCACGAGGACTCCGTTCCCATAACCTCCTTGATTTTTCCCTTTTCTTGCTCTGTACTCGTTTCGAAAATAACTCCCCCTGTCCTAATCGTCTTTACCGCCCTTAATTCCCTAACTCCTTCCCACGCCAATCTCTATCTCATTTCCTTGGCCATCCTCTTGGAACCTTCCTCCGTCTTATCTCCTTCCTCGTTTGAAAGACCACAACCTCCATCCTAGGTTGGATCTTCTCTGGCGTTTTCCATCCTTTCTGTTCTTCCCTTTCCTTTTCCCACCTCTCTTCCATTTCTCTCCTCCTATCCTCCATCCTCGCCATATCCGCCTACGCCTTCCTTGGTCTCTTTTTCATTACCTTCCATCCTCTCTCCCCTTCCACTTGCTCATTTTCTGTGGAAATTTCTTCATATGCTCTCGTTTCCCTCTTACTCTCTCTTTCACTCCCTTCTTCATACTCACTCACATACTGTCTCGGTTTATCCCCTTTCCTAACCCCCATGCCATTTCCCATCCCTTGTCCACTCTGCTGCGTCTCTTCTTCCCTCCATACTACTGCATTTTTCGAACCCGTGACTTCCATCCTACTGTTGCCATTCTTAAGCTCCTTGATCTGGTTCCAAATGCTACGCAGTTCATTACGTCTCCCCAACCTCTCCTGCCAAACTCTCCCTCTCTCTCTTCCATACTTACTTTCAACCAACGCAACTCTTTCCTCTTGTTTCTTTAACTCCCCGTTTAAGTGCCCTATCTGACACACCAACTGGAGAACCTCCGCATATGTAATCCCTGTAGCACCCTTCACAACAGCAACGTCTTTTAAGTTAAATTCCACCTTCTCTTTCTTCACCTTTCCCGTCGCCTTATTTATGTCACCTATGCACTCATTTATATTTCCGTTTCCACAGTACCGAATTCCTGGATGGCCTACTTATCGTGAGATCCGCTAGAGACAATAACCGGTAGCCATCATGAATATATAGAATAACTCCCCCTGCTGAGCTATCCCTTCCGGGGGTATTAACACTTTTCCTACATCATCTGTAGAAAACTTATAAGTAAACTAATCCAATTCAAAAACAAAGAGTTGGACAAGAAAAGTTCCGCGAGCATAAGTAACTCTCAAGTAAAATTGCAGTTACTTTCTGCAGGTTCACGTAATACACTAAAGTGTAAGCTAAAAAGTATAATAATCTAATTCAAGTCTAATGCGCCATTTTTCAGTATTTACGGTTAACCAGTAACTCAGTTTAAAATCTATTGTGGTTGATTTTAAAGTAAATCAGAGAATAAATGTTCGGAAAGTCAACTTTCTCGTACGTCGTATTAAGAAACAGACAAAAAATCGGTATAATTCCGTATTGCAAAGGGGCCGGCCGTATTCGTTACTCTCATATTAGTCCAAGCATTTAGGTTCAAGTTAATCATTGGGACTCGGAAACTAGAAACGCAAGGCAATTTGATGCTGCTCAAACTGCCACCTGGGCTGGCCTGTATATGCCGACACTGTAATTCCTATTTCCTAGAATCAACCCTGGCTGTCCCTTAACTTCAGCTGGCAGATTTTATTATTACCTCTCTCCGCTAGTGCCTCATTCTGCGTATATCTATGTGTCTAGTCAATAAGTAATGGCTTTTAAATATTCAAATATCACAGCGATAAATTTCACGTAATTTCGGTATTAAATCTAATCCGCCGCCCAACGAGAGATTACAACACTACCCACGAACAATTTTCGTCGGCAGAAGTTTTGATACGGCCGAATAACCAGTAACTTACGGTAAACGGTAATCGGCCGTTTTGAAAGTCAAATAATGTTTTTCGAATGCGGAAAGTTTGGGGCTCGCCCGCGGAAAATTTATAGAATTATATGCCGGAATATAATCGAAACGCGGCCGAGAGAGTTTCAAAGTGGATTTAAATATCAGCGCTGGCGGCTTATTTGGCTTTCTGACAGATAAGCGTAATTTTAAAGTGCTCTTATCATGTAAAACAGAAGTATTTACGTCATATAATCGGGTAGACTAGAAGGGAATCCTTTTGTGGGTAATAACCCGTTGCTATTAAACGTTCTATTACAAAAACTATTTGGATAAATTAATTGAAAATTTTAACTAGCCGCAATATGAAATGACGTATCATGCCATTTAACAGAGAAGCCAACCAATTGAAACTACGCTTACATATTGCGTAAAATAAAACAAGTAAAGCGAATGGAAATAGGCACTAAAGCAGATATCAATTGTCCCAAAACATGATCATGTTCGGTTCACACTCCCGAGTCCACTAGGAAGGTATATCAAATAGTAACACTGTCTAATTCTGACTAAGAAAGCCACTTTAGAATTGCTTTGAGTTAATGTAGAATTAAATTTACGTTCATGTGTTAATGAAGAAAGACAAAACACATTTTACTAAATGTGTAAAGGAAAAATAAATCACCAACTGATGTCACCAAAGTAAACAAAAGTTAATGTCGATGTTAAATTAATTAGTATCGAGATAAGAGTATCGATATTATAGCAACATCCTTAGTCCCAAATTCAGTCTGTAAAAAAAAGATTTATTAGTCAGCGTTCCTCCCTCCTTACCTCCAGGTGATTTTTAATTGAAATTTCAATTTTCCCCAGTTTTCCTACATTCAGAATGTCATCTGCGGTTTCCTCTAAAAATTCCTGACTCTTATCACCAACACCGTTAGAGTTTATGAACATGTAGCGACATGCTGTATATATTTGATAGACGACTTACCTGTATTTCCCCCAATCCATATACGCCTGATACAAATACCCTAAAACATTAAATTTGTCTTCCCTTTTCCTGAGAGCTTTCAGCGAGCTTTTCCATTTCCGCACTGCCTGTTGTTGCTTGTGTTGGTTGTACAGCTTTAAGCCTTGTTCGACCTGGAACAAAGACGGGCAATAATTTATATCTTTAGACGTGTTCGAGGATATCGGAAAGGAAAACCGACTATGTATATTCTATACATCTTTATGGAGTTTTCATTTATATTTTGACACATATCTAGGGGGAGATAGGTATAAAGAGATGAAATATAAATTTTTAATAAATGTCTTCCAATCTGTCAATAAAATATTGGAAAGTTGGAAGTTACATGAAAAGGCTCTAATTGACACTATTAAATCTACTAGCATTATCGAAGGCCTTACTAAGATCTATATAAAGCTATTGAAAATACGCATCTAAATAGTTTGAAATGATCCACATAAAGCGTGATGGCTTGATTTAATGTTGTAACCAATATGATTCATAAATTCACCAAACAGGAGAGAACCCAAATGAGGACTTAAGTTGCATGAAAAATTTTTGCTTGACGTCCCTCAACTAATACTTTTAGGCCTATTAAATCTATTAACCTTATCGAAGGCCTTATTGAAATCCATATAAAGCTATTGAAAGTAGCTTGTAATGGTTCTTAATAAGAAGTGAAATGGTTTGATTTAATGTTGCTACTAATATCATTCGCCAAAAAGGAGAGGCCCTAAATGAGGAGTTCAATGGACGTCTCACTTAAGTTAGATGAAAAGATTTTGAATGGTGTCCCTCAACTAAAGCTTTTAGTCTTATTAAATATACAGGGTGTTTCAAAAGTTTGGTTACAAACCTTAGGAGGTCATTACTGACATTATTTTAGATAGAAAGTTCCCATAAACTATGGTCCTAAGTCGTTTCGTTACGGAGACACAGGGTGTTGAATTTTAATAATTACAAAAAAATAACTCCTGAAGCGTTAATATTTCTTCATGAAACTTGGGAAATAAAGTTAGCATTTAAGGGCATTTATTTTCAAAATATAACAGATAACAGTCAACCAGTGGGGTCGATACGACATTTAAAAATATATAATTGTTTTTTGTGTCAATGGCATACCAAAGTTTCCATACAAAAATATAATAAAAATTTCGTACCGACGCCACTGGTTAAATTTAGGCAAGTGTTATAATTTGAAAATAAATGTCCCTAATAATGCTTATTTTGTCACCCAAATTTCATAAAAAAATGTATTAAGGCATTTAGGAGTTATTTAAAAACAAATTATGTGCCTCACCTTTATAAGCACACAACTGAAGTGGAACTTCTGAAAGAGATATTAGGAATTGGGTTTTTATTTTTTCCTAAGTTTTTTATCAACTTTTGCCCCCGTTTCGACACTTTTTTTATTTTTTTTCCTTTTTTTTCAAGTTTTTTTTTTCGCCGAAAACTCTTAACTCTTTTTTTTATTTAAAATTTTTTTTCTTTATTTCGTTTTATAATACTTTTATTAGCTTTCCGAACAATTTTTTCTTATTTGGTTTTATAACACTTTTGTTAATTTTCCGAACAATCTTTTGCTTTTTTTATTATTTTTTTTCTTATTTCATTTTATAATACTTTTATTAACTTTCTGAACAATTTTTTACGTTTTAATTTCAAAATTTTCCCATTTTTTCAAAAATTTTTGTTTTGACTTTTCATAAAGCACTTTTTTTCTTCCCATTTTTGCCATCTCGAACAATTTTTTCTTTTCCTGTTATTAATTCTTTTTCTTATTTGGTTTTATAATACTTTTGTTAATTTTCCGAACAATCTTTTGCTTTTTTTATTTTTTTTTCTTATTTCATTTTATAATACTATTATTAACTTTCTGAACAATTCTTTACGTTTTATTTTCAAATTATTCCTATTTTTTCAAAAATTTTTGTTTTGACTATTCATAAAGCACTTTTTTTCTTCCCACTTTTGCCATCCCCGAACTCGTAGCTGAACTCCCTCGCCATTTTTTCGTCGAAAACTTTTTTTTAAATATTTTTTTCTTATTTCGGTTTATAATACTTTTATTAATTTTGCGAACAATTTTTTGGTTTTCAATCCGAGGCTCCGTTGCGGAGATATCGGCAAAAAACGGTTTTTCCCCAAAATACCCCATTAAATTAGAGCCTCGCCCCCCCCTCCCCCAATACGGTCAAAGGAAGCCCCCCCCCCATGAGGCTCACCTGCCATAAAAATTTCGACTCCGTTCTCTGGACATTAATTATTTTAGTTTCTCCTTCTCCTCGCTTTCCTGGCCGAACGGGGGGGGGGGGGGATACGGGGTCCAGTTTTCGTCAGAAGCTTCATTTTACCCCGGCTGCAGGTCCTGAAAATTTCAACTCTCCAGCTACACTGGAACATGCTTAATTAAAGGGGGGGGGCTTTGAAAACCGTTTCAACTTTGATAAGGGTTTAATTTTTTCTGACTTTGTAACCATACTTTTGAAACACCCTTTATATTAATCTTATCGAAGGCCTTACTGAAATCCATATAAAGCTATTGAAAGTATCTTGAAATAATTCACAAAAAGTGAGGTTGTTTGGGCTTACCCAAACAATCGAGAATCCAAAGGAGCAGAACCTTTAGAAATACCTCTCTGAAGTTGCATAAGATGGTTCTGATTATGAGGCCCACAATTTCAATTATTTCAGTCTTATTATACTTATTAACCTTATCCAAGGCCTTATTAAAATCCATATAAAGTCACTGAAAGTAGCTTGAAATGGTTCACGAAAAGTGAGTAAATTCACCCAACGAGAGTCACATGAGGACTTAAGTGACGCCTGACTAAAGCTACATGAAAGGTTCTGATTGGTGTCTCTTGACTAACTTTTCAAATCATATTAAGTTTATTGACCTTATCGAAAGCCTTATAAAACCCATATAAAGCTATTGAAAGTAGCTTGAAAGGATTCACAAAAAGGGAGATGGTTTGGGTTAACCCAAGCAATTGGGAAACCAATGTAGAACCTCTAGAAATACCTGACTGAAGTTACATAAGATGGTTCTGCCTGGGAGATTCTCAATTTGAATTATTGCAGTCTTATTATATCTATTAACCCTATCCAAGGCCTTATTAAAATCCATATAAAGTCACTGAAAATAGCTTGAAATGGTTCACGAAAAGTGAGATGGTTTGATTTAGTTTTGTGATCATAAATTCACCAATAGAGAGATAATTCAAATGAGGACTTTAAGGGACGTCTGGCCAAAGTTACATGAAAAGGTTCTGATTGACGTCCCTTGACTAACTTTTAAAGGCATATTAAATATATTGACCTTATCGAAAGCCTTACTAAAATCCATATAAAGATATTGAAAGTAGCTTGAAATGATTCACAAAAAGGGAGATGGTTCGGGTGAACCCAAGCAATTCAGAAACCAAAGGAGAACCTCCAAAAATACCTGACTGAAGTTTTATAAGACGCTTCTGGTTGAGAGACCCTCAATTTGAATTATTTCAGTCTGATTATACCTATTAATCTTATCGAAAACTCTACTAAAATCCACAAATTAAATTAAATGAAATGGTTCACAAAAAGGGAGCTTGTTTGGATTAACCCAAGCAGTTGAGAAACCAAAGGAGAACCTCCAGAAATACCTGACTGAAGTTACATAAGATCAATCTGAATTATTTCAGTCTTATTATACCTATTGACATTAAAGAAGACCTCATTAAAATCCATATAAAGCGTAATGTAATAATTCACAAAGTGAGATGGTTTAGGTTAACCCAAATAATCGAGAAATTAAAGAAACCTTTAGAAATACCTGACTGAACTTATATAAGATGGTTCTGATTGGGTTAGCTATTAGACTTATTAACCTTATCGAAGGCCTTATTGAAATCCATGTAAAGTGATCTAATTAACTTGAAAAGGATCATAAAATCTTAGATGCTTTGATTAATAAATTCACCAGTAAAAAAAGAAGCGACCTAATTAGAACCTTGCTTGGTTAGCTTGGGTTAGACCCTCAATCTAAATTATTTCAGTTTTATTAGACTTATTAACCTTATCGAAGGCCTTATTGAAATCCATATAAAGTTATCTAAATAACTTCAAAAAGTCCATAAAAACTAAGATGCTTTGATTAATAAAACAACCAAAAAAAAGAAGGGACCAAATTAGAACCTTGCTTGGTTAGCTTAGGTTAGACCCTCAATCTAAATTATTTCAGTTTTATTAGGCTTATTAACCTTATCGAAGGCCTTATTGAAATCCATATAAAGTTATCTAAATAACTGCAAAAAGTCCATAAAAACTAAGATGCTTTGATTAATAAAACAACCAAAAAAAAGAAGGGACCAAATTAGAACCTTGGTTGGTTAACTTGGGTTAGACACTCAATATGAATTATTTCAGTCTTGTTAGGCTTATTAACCTTATCGAACGACTTATTGAAATCCATATAAAGTGATCCAAATAACTTGAAAAGGTCCATAAAAACTAAGATGTTTTGATTAATAAATCCACCAAAAAAGAAAAGAAGGGACCAAGTTAGAACCTTGCTTGGTTAGCTTGGGTTAGGCCCTCAATCTGATTTATTTCAGTTTTAGTACGCTTACTAACCATATCGAAACCTTATTTAAATCCATATAAAGTGATCTAAATAACTTGAAAAGGTCCATAAAAATTAAGATGATTTGATTAATAAATCCCCAAAAAAAAGAAGTGACCAAATTAGAACCATGGTTGGTTAGCTTGGTTAGGCTTTCAATATGAATTATTTCAATCTTATTAGGCTTATTAGCCTTATCGAAGGCCTTATTGAAATCCATATAAAGTGATCCAAATAACTTGAAATGGTCTATAAAAACGAAGACGCTTTGATTAATAAATCCACCAAAAAGAAAAGAAGCGACCAAGTTAGAACCTTGCTTGGTTAACTTGGGTTAGGCCCTCAATCTGAATTTTTTCAGTTTTAGTACGCTTACTAACCTTATCGAGGCCTTATTGAAATCCATATAAAGTGATCTAAATAACTTGAAAAGGTCCATAAAAACTAAGATGCTTTGATTAATAAATCCACAAAAAAAAAGAAGTGACCAAATTAGGACCTTGTTTGGTTAGCTTGGGTTAGGCCCTCAATATGAATTATTTCAGTCTTATTAGGCTTATTATCCTTATCGAAGGTCTTATTGAAATCCATATAAAGTATGTGAAATAACTTGAAAAGGTCCATAAAAACTAAGATGTTTTGATTAATAAATCCATCAGAAAAAGAAAGAAGGGACCAAATTAGAACCTTGTTTGGTTAGCCTGGGTTAGGCCCTCAATATGAATTATTTCAGTCGGATCAGGCTTATTAACCTTATCGAAGGCCTTATTGAAATCCATATAAAGTGATCCAAATAACTTAAAAAGGTCCATAAAAGCTGAGATGCTTTGATTAATAAATCCACCAAAAAAAAAAGAAGGGACCAAATTAGAACTTTGCTTGGGCTAGGCCCTCAATCTGAATTATTTCAATCTTATTAGGCTTATTAACCTTACCGAAGGCCTTATTGAAATCCATATAAAGTGATCCAAAGAACTTGAAAAGGTCCATAAAAACAAAGATGCTTTGATTAATAAATCCACCAGAAAAAAAAAGAAGGGACTAAATTAGAACCTTGCTTGTTTAGCTTGGGTTAGGTCCTCAATATGAATTATTTCAGTCTTATCAGGCTTATTAACCTTATCGAAGGCCTTATTGAAATCCATATAAAGTGATTTAAATAACTTGAAAATGTCCATAAAAATTAAGATGTTTTGATTAATAAATCCAGCAGAAAAAGAAAGAAGGGACCAAATTAGAACCTTGTTTGGTTAGCTTGGGTTAGGCCCTCAATATGAATTATTTCAGTCTTATTAGGCTTATTAACCTTATCGAAGGCCTTATTGAAATCCATGTAAAGTGATCTAATTAACTTGAAAAGGTTCATAAAAACTAAGATGCTTTGATTAATAAATCCACCAAAAAAAAATAGAAGGGACCAAGTTAGAACCTTGCTTGTTTAGCTTGGTTTAGGCCCTCAATCGGAATTATTTCAGTCTTATTTCAGGCCTTATTGAAATCCATATAAAGAGATCCAAATAACATGAAAAGGTATAAAAACTATGATGATTTGATTAATAAATCCACGAGAAAAAAAAGAAGGGAACAAATTTGAACCTTGCTTGATTAGCTTGGGTTAGGCCCTCAATCTGAATTATTTCAGTCCTATTAGGGTTATTAACCTTATCGAAGGCCTTATTGAAATCCATATAAAGTGATTCAAATAACTTGAAAATGTCCATAAAAGCTAAAATGATTTGATTAATAAATCCACCAAAAGACAAAGAAGGGACCAAATTAGAACCTTGCTTCAGGGACACATGACTAAAGTTGCATGATATCCTCCAATCATAACTCTTTTAGTCCTTTTAGATTTAGTAACCTTATCGAATGCTTTACTAACATCTATATTAATTTAAAAAACGTCGTCAACATGAATCTATCGAGATTATTTCAGATCGATGAAGAAAAAATTCAAGGATAGTTTTTTGGGCAAAAGTTTGATGTTTATTGTTTTTGTATGTTTGTGCGTATTTACGTAGAGGTTCTATTTATATGTCTATGTGGAGGTTCTTGTTGTGTATGGGTGTATATATGTGTGTTAGTGGGACAATGTTGTCTAATTTATCACGTCCTTTGATTGGCCTTTCTTTTGATTATTTCCTAAATACAAATTTGAAGGACTTGGATTAAAGAGAAAAACACAGTTTGGAATTTTTCGGGATTCATTATAACTTTCCATATGTTGAATGCTCGACACGATATTTTCAAAAAACAAATCTTGCTTCAGGGAAGTTCAGATGCTGACGGTGCTTTAAATATTTAATGGCCCATCGAGTTGAAGGTATAGTAAATTCTCATGGATCAAATCTACTTTAGCCTAAAATACATTTTTTTTTTATATATATTTTATCACCTTTTATGTTCGCACCGTCTTTATAACCCATCATTTTTTGGCTATGCCCATAATCCTCGTTTCACGAGGAACAAAGACGGGCAATAATTTATATATTCCAGGGTTATTCTGAAAGGGATGGCTGTTATGAACCCAATATGTTTCTCTTTACTACATAATTTGTTATATATGAAATATAACAGAGTATACTGTTACGACTAACAACCATCCGAACGTTTTTGTGCTACCCTATAGAACTAGCCGCCGCCGCCGCGCCGTGCCCCTCGCTTCTTTGTCTGTATGACTCATCGCCCGGCCGGTCGCGAAGTTTCAGGATCGCTGAACTGGAATTATCTCGATGGCCTCGTCGAGATCATATAGAGTGGCCTCGGAATACTTCCCGAATATTCGTGATAGATTTGAGATTATATATAAGCAGACCTAAGACGAATGTTAGTCAGTTCAGTTCAGTTAATCATTGAGTGTTGAATAGATATTAGTGGTAAAGTTATAAGACTAGTTTAGTGAGTTAAATTGTATACAGGGGTAGTGAATAAAGAGAGTATTAGTTGAAAATAGCAAAGTTGTAATTCTGTTAAGAACCCACGGGAAAAACGTAACATTTGGTGTCAGAAGTTGGATTGTGAAGGGACCGGACTTGCGAAGTATTTTTCGAGGAAAGAAGAGGTACAAGTACGTCAACGAGACCGTTTGATTGGTGGATTCTGGTAAAAAAGTTTATAACATCCTATGGTCAATACGAGGCAACAAACGGCAGAAATGGAGCAAATTAATAAAATGTTGGCCGATTTCATGGAAAATCTAAATGCTGAGAGACAAATAGAACAAGACCGGCTGCAGAAAATTTTTCAAGATCAAGAAGATAAAAAGCAAGCGGATCGGGAAGAGGATGAACGTAGAAGGCAAGCGGATCGGGAAGAGGATGAACGTAAAAGGCAAGCAGAACAGGACCGGCTACAGAAAATTTTACAAGACCAAGAAAATAAAAGGCAAGCAGAACAGGACCGGCTGCAGAAAATTTTTCAAGATCAAGAAGATAAAAGGCAAGCTGAACGGGAGGAGGATGAACATAGAAGGCAAGCTGAACGGGAGGAGGATGAACGTAGAAGGCAAGCTGAACAGGACCGGCTTCAGAAATGTTTGCAAGACCAGGAAGAGAAAAGGCAAGCAGAGCAGGACCAGCTTCAGAAATGGATGCTGGATGTAATTGTAGGCGAGCAAGGAAAATTACAGAAAATATTGGACGGACAAAATGAGAAATTTGAAAAAGAAGTAAACAATATTCAAAAAGAAGTAGGAGACGTACAGAAAGAAGTGAAGAATCTACAAGCAGAATTTACCAGACTAAAACATCAAGCACCCACCGAGAGGGCATTCACCTCAGGACAAAACATCAAACCTCCAACGTACGACGGTCAAACATCCTGGACAATGTACAAAAGACAATTTGAAGCCGCTGCTGTTGCCAACGGTTGGAATAATGAAGAAATGGCTACATCACTAGTGGTAGCGCTTCGTGGATCTGCCCTGGAACTACTGCAGACCATTCCCATCAGCCAACAAGGGAAATATGACATCCTTGTAGCTGTCCTGGAGAGACGATTTGGAGACCAACACCGAAGACAACTGTATCAGGCACAAGTAAAGTCTCGGCATCAGAAGCCTGGTGAAAACCTGCAAGAATTTGAGGCAGACATTCGACGTCTCATTCAATTGGCCTACCCGGGAGCGACAGAGGAATTTCAAGAGGAACTTGCTGCCCAATATTTCGTGGATGGTATCAGAGATCCAGAAACTCAGAAAATGCTACGCCTAGCCAAATTTGATAACAGCAGTGAAGCTTTGGGTCGAGCCCTAGAAATCGAGGCGGCCTGTAACATCTCCAAGCCAAAAATCAGGGCCGTATCCATCCAGGAAGAAAAGGCGACAAACATCTGTGAATTAAATGAGATGGGTGAAATTTTGAAGAAATTAACGGAAGTTCTTCAGGCCACGGCGAGATTCCGGGAGCCAATGGAAGATAGGCCACGTAACCGAAATACATCAAATCAGTGCTATAGATGTGGCAGGACTGGACATTTCAAAAGAGACTGCCGAGTACAACTACGGTCTAGATCTCCATCCAGAGACGCTAGGGCCCCCAAGTCAAATCAGGAAAACTTCAATTAGTCAACATTGCGGGGCGGGTGTTGGCTAAAGAAGATAAAGCCCCCAGGATCGTCTCCATAAAAAGCCTAGGAAAAGCCGCCGACAGTCTAACAATTACAGGAAAGATCAACGGAAGAGCCATAACAATTACTGTCGACACTGGTGCGGCGGTATCTTTGATAAGGTCCAACAGAGTTAATAGAGTAGAAGTTCTACCCATATCAAAGAATGTAGTTTTACGTACAGTTACCGGTGAGACAGCTGAAGTACTTGGGGAAATGGATATCGAACTTCAACTGGGACGAATTAAATTACACCACACAGTGTTAGTCGCCGACATCGAAGACGAATTTATTTTGGGGATGGATCTCATCGGTCAACATGGATTCTCTTTCGACAACAAGCTTAATCTTCTGAAGTTTGGCACCGAAGAGTTCATCCTTAACAAAACAGACGATGGCACACCGACTAAAGTAGTGGCGGCATGTACTGTCAGAATAAGCGGAAATACCGAGCAGATAATTTTTGGGAAATTGGAGAAGCATTTTGGAGGCTGCATCGGGCTTATCCAACACCACGATTTGCCTTGCAAACACCTCGTAGGCAAAGCACTAGTCAAAACCGACGGCGAAATACCGATAAGGATAGCAAATATTTCATCCAATTCCATCAAAATCAATAAAGGAGATGTAATAGCCACTTGCGAGCCGGTGCAATGGGTAACCAGTTGCGAAACGCAGTCAGAAGTAACACCCTCAACATCACCTAAGGAAGTCCTAGAACATTTCCATAAGTCGTGGCAACATCTGTCTTCCGAAGAACTGAAGAGAGCTACACAATTTATCAAAGAGCAGAGCACAGCCTTTGAAAGGAAAAATGGCAATACTGGAAGAACGAACATCATAAGACATAAAATCGACACTGGAAGTGCTCACCCCATACGACAGCATCCTCGGAGGCTACCAGTGACGAAGCAGCAAGAGGTTACCACATTAGTCAACAAGATGCTTGACGATGGAATTATTGAGGAATCATCGAGCCCATGGTCGTCTCCTGTTGTCTTAGTCACTAAAAAAGATGGGACTACCAGATTCTGCGTGGACTATAGAAAGCTCAATGACGTCACCAAGAAAGACAGCTATCCACTTCCCAGGATTGATGACACGTTGACGACACTAGCAGGTTCTCATTGGTTCTCAACACTCGATTTAAAGAGCGGCTACTGGCAAGTAGGCATCGACGAACAAGATAAGGAAAAGACTGCCTTTTCTACTGGAAGTGGTTTATATCAGTTTAAAGTTATGCCCTTCGGATTATGCAATGCCCCCGCTACTTTTGAGCGTCTTATGGAGGTTGTTCTACGAGGCCTCACTTGGAAGACATGCCTGGTCTATCTTGATGATATAATGGTAATGGGAAAAACTTTCGAAGAGCACCTACAAAACTTGCATGAAGTTTTTACTAGAATCAAGAATGCTCAGCTCTTACTGAATCCAAAGAAATGTTTTCTTTTTCAACAAAAAGTTGAATTTCTCGGGCATGTTGTGTCATCAGAAGGAATCCAAACCGACCAACGGAAGATTACAGCAATCAAGGACTGGCCTCGTCCTCGCGACAAACATGAACTGCGGAGCTACCTTGGACTATGTACTTACTATAGAAGATTTGTTGAAGGATTTGCAAATATAGCGGCACCTCTACATAAGCTCACTGAAGAACGAGCTAATTATAACTGGGATCATAACTGCGATTCTGCGTTCAGGAAATTAAAAGCGGCTCTATGTTCTAGTCCAATATTGGGATATCCGGAACAAAAGGGTAAATTTGTATTGGACACAGATGCAAGTAACACCGGCATCGGAGCAGTTTTATCGCAAGTACAAGCAGGGGAAGAGCGAGTTATCGAATACTACAGTCGAACACTTTCGAAACCTGAACGTAACTACTGTGTAACCCGAAAAGAGCTTTTGGCAATAGTACGGTCTGTTGAGCATTTCCATCAATATCTATATGGGCAAGAATTTCTGATAAGGACTGATCATGCAGCACTTAAATGGCTTTTGGATATGAAACAACCTGAAGGACAGGTAGCCAGGTGGCTTGAAAAGTTACAACAATATAATTTTAAGGTTAAGCACAGAGCAGGGAGATTGCATAATAATGCAGATGCTTTATCCAGAAGACCATGCGCGGATAATTGTAAGCATTGCCAAAGAGTAGATCAACGAGAAGGAATTACTCGGATTAGGCAAACGAAATTTGAGGTTGATCAGGAGTGGACCACAGAGCAACTTAAAAAGGATCAGCTTGAGGATAGTGAAATAGCACTATTGCTAACAGCTAAAGAAGAACAACAACCAAGACCAAGCTGGAGCGAGATATCAACTAAAGGACTTGCTTTTAAAACTCTGTGGGCTCAGTGGGACTCCCTGGTGGTGGAAAATGGACTTCTTAAACGAGCCTGGGAAAGCGCCGATGGAAAAGTAGTGAAGACGCAGTTAGTGGTACCAAGGAGGAAGATATCGGAAGTTCTGGAAGAAGTTCATAATGGAAAGTCTGGTGCTCATCTCGGAGTGAACAAAACGATTGACAAGATTCGCGACAGATTTTACTGGGTCAACTACTGCCAAGATGTGAAATCGTGGTGTCGGCAGTGCTCAACCTGTGCCGCAAGCCAAGGACCCAAAACAAGATCTAGGGGCAAAATGAAACAGTATAATGTGGGCCTACCGTTTGAACGTATCGCCATTGACGTAGCTGGCCCTTTTCCAGAAACAAATAATGGTAACAAGTACATTTTAGTGGCAATTGACTACTTCAGTAAATGGCCTGAAGTCTTTGCAATCCCCAATCAAGAAGCTGTTACCATAGCAGAGGTCCTTGTGAATAACCTATTCAGCAGATTTGGTGTTCCGTTAGAGCTGCACTCAGATCAAGGACGCAACTTCGAATCCAAGGTTTTCCAGAAAGTCTGTGATTTACTCAACATCCATAAAACACGGACTACCGCCTTACATCCACAATCAGACGGCATGGTTGAAAGGTTTAACAAGACCATTGAAGAACATTTGTCAAAGGTCGTAGATGAACATCAGAAGGATTGGGACCAACACATACCACTATTTTTAATGGCCTATCGATCAGCAGTCCATGACACGACAGGACTAACACCAGCCATGGTTTTATTTGGAAGAGAACTCCGCTTACCCTGCGACCTATTATTCGGAACGCCAGACAACCAGGATATGGAAATTCAAGACTACGCGGACTCCCTTAAGGAAAAGTTACTATACATCCATGAATTAGCCAGAGAAAACACGGAGAAAGCCAGTGACCGAATGAAGACACGATATGATCTCAAAGCTAATTCTATGGGATTTCAGATGAACGATAAAGTCTGGTTATATAATCCGCAAAGGAAGAAAGGAAGATCTCCCAAGATAACGCCAGTATGGGAAGGACCCTATACAGTCATCAAAAGAATTAATGACGTTGTGTATAGAATCAGCGTAGTCCCAGAAGCAAACTGAAAGTTGTTCACCTCGACAGACTGAAAGCATACCACGGACATGCAGTATCTGATCGGGACGATCAGGTTTAAGAGGGAGGCAATGTTACGACTAACAACCATCCGAACGTTTTTGTGCTACCCTATAGAA